>JARJDS010033085.1:2049824-2111134 GCA_030264155.1 Atheta pasadenae | reverse complement strand
GTTACATAATTTAGATAGCTATTCATTTGATACTTGATACGGTATCATCCAAAAGTTTGTACAAAAATATGTTTTATAGAAACGAATAGCTTTTTTTCCACAAAAATCAACACATTCATAACTTTCTTTTTCATTTCTCATCAATCATGGTTCTTCACTTCATATATAACTAGTTATAGTTCTAACCTATGTAGTTGGATAAGCTCAGATCATTTAAATTGCAAAATGTTGTCTCGAACGAGATTCTGCTAACAAGCGTTTTAAAAAAAAAAGAAGCCTAAATTTATAAAATATTCAATAAATAATTGCATAAAATGCACAACAATAAAACTCGCCGGTCATGATTAAATCATAACCCTAGTTTCGTTCAGTTGAATAAAAAACGCGAAATAGTAAAAATAATAATAAAATAAGTAAAAGGAATGTTTCGAATCGTACACAATAAATAATCAGTATCACTAATGTCATCGTCATTATCAGGTTATGTTTTCTATTGTCTAATACTGGTAGCTCTAGTTTAGTCGGTAGCGCGTGCATAATTCACTAAAAACCTGATTTTAATGGCAATTAATCTGGCAAAAACAACAAAAAAATTACTAAAAACTAAAGCAATGGGAAGGAATCAGTGACGTCACAAACGGTTTTAGGTTATAGTTGTGGTTGGTATTACCAACCATAACCCTAACCTAATTAAATTTACTTATCATTTAACTTTAGACAAAAAGTAACCAAAAAAATGTCATGTCATTTTGAATTTTGAGGTTAAAACCCAAAACTTTGTGTGTTACCATCCAATAAGTACTTATTATCGTCTATATCTTAACTCTTAACCTATCAAGCGTTCATTTTGCACCATAAAATTCCAATTTTTGTCATTTATACTCAACTCATCCTTATTATTTGAATGTTTATCCTGGTTGTTACTCCCTACGAGTTCGTTTAGGCCGCACATTATGTCCATCTGTCTCGCGTCCTTTTTTACCGACCTGTACCTGACTCTGAGCTGTCAAATGCAAAGAAATAGCGTGCGTGTTTAATTTCTCAGCCAATAAAAGATCTTTTAGTTCTTTCATTTTTTGACTGTGTAAAATGATTGTTGGACGCGCTGTTTCGCATTCAATGAGGTCATCTTGTGCGGTCAGATCTTCACGTTGGACTTTTACCTGTTTTACCTCGTGGACTAAATCAGTTTGACCGGACGTACCGGCAGATGGCGTTGACGCTGCTCCATTTTTATCTTTATCTTCAATCGAGGAAGCGACAAAGGGATTCCCGCCGCCTTGCAGGAGATATTCAGGATTCAAAATCTTTTCTGAACAACCAGCAGTTAATGCTTCTAAACTTGGATGTAAATGAGATTCGTCTTTTGATGGATCTTTTGAATCTAATGATTCTGAAGGTGTGGACGAGGAATAATTATTATTATTGCAGTTTGATGTTTCGTTTGAAGGATTTGGATGAGAGTTAGGGTTAGGATTGTGGTTGGAGTTGCCATTGGCATTTGGTGTTTTTTCTTCTTTTTCTGATGACTCCGAAGATTCTTCACAGACTATATTTACCTGAGCTCGTACACCTGCATCAAATTTGGATATTGTGTTCACTAATGGTTTAGCCCATCCAATGTGTAATACTGGAGTTGCTGAACCTTCCTCCCATTGGCAAATGCCATCATAAAATCTTAATAAATTCGCAAAACAACGCGGTTGTTTTAGGATAGTGTTTGCACTAAAACCTGAACTTTCAACCTTCATGATATGAGGTATCAGTTCATTGGCAATTTCAAGGAATTCTTTGTAGATTTCTTCATCATCTCGAGAATAATTGTACCTTTAATTTTAAATTTGTTTATGTATGTTTCATTAAGGGTTTTTTAAGGTTATACTTACATTCTAATCACATCACTTGCATTTGCCCAACTTTCAAAAGCCTCTTTGTACATTTTGTTGCGATAAAAATATCCACCTTGATAAGTGTAAGGATAAACATGTTGATTATTGTAGTAGGTCCTTGCTGCTAAAATTGCTTCTTGAAATAAAGTGCTGCACAGAACTCTGTAATATTTTTTTAGGTTAGGGTTATAATGTTGGGTTATTTTTTGTTCAATTTTAAATTACCTTCCAGTGCTTGGTGAAATCTCTTCTAAATCCCCCAAGTTGCCAATAGCCATTGGATATTTACTTAGATGACCCAAATCATACAACAACCAAAGAAGTTCCTGCTGAAGTAACCCAACCTCAAACGCATCGTGCGTTGCATTCAAAGACGGATTAATTGCACTAACCAAAGCCGCGACTTCCATCGACCGTGTACAAATCACCGGTTTATTGTTAACATATAACCAAGACCGTTGTGTTACTCCTTTGCCAATTTCCTGCCCTCGTTTATCTTCATTCCCTTTACCGTGCCATGTAACCTCCGCTGTTTCAGTGCCTTTCTCGCCGAAAACAACCCAGGCATGGTCTTCGCTTAACGCTAAATGCACATCATTATATCCTAATGCTTGACAACCAGCGACCACAGCAAACGCTACACCGAAACAATCCAACTTGTTGCCTGTGAGGTAGCTATAAAGACTCTGCAGGTGCGCGCGGTCTTTGTAATAACTGCGCGTGAGCGAGTTCCAGATCACGTCGGACACCTTCTTCACCAATTCGCGCGTTGCGTATTTCTGTACGTTGTTGCTATTGTTGTTGCTGCCGTTGCCTTGCTGGTCGTGGTTGAGTTCTGGTCCAGCTGTGCGCACAACGTCGTGGAATTTCTCATACAACAGCTGAATGGTTGCATATTCTAGTACCGGCAGGTGCGTTTGTCGTTCAGGCGCATCTGCACCAACTGCATGTGAACCTCTGCACGTGAGCGAGTTCTCCACGGCGCCGGCGACGATAGATAACAGCGCTAGGTCAGGCTCACCACTGTTGTGCTCCAGCTGCCGCCGGAAGAGCTCGATGACGGCGCTCACGCTGCGCACCGGGAAGCAAGACTTGTCCAGTTGCTTGGGGCCCGCCATTGTTTACGCGCGCGCTTGATGCGTGTTTCACATTGTTTTGGAGGTGATGCACGAGATGCACGAGTTCGCAGGAGACGCGCACTACGGCGACAGCGTGCGCGATGTGTCGCTTCCAACACAAGCAAACCAGCAACTGCGTAGATGTAAATGGAAGGGTGAAAAGCCACAGACAAAACTGGACAAAACAAATGAAACGGCGCTGGTGTTGTTACTTTCAACGATTTACCACTAGATGGCAGCAGCAACACATAAACCATAAAAATGATGCAAAAACGAAAAAATTAACACCAAAATTTGCTGTACTTTATCCAATACTCGTTGATATTAAACAAGAAAACACTAAGATGTGCTTTCAACGATGACTAAACACTGACTGACTTCACGTTCCCATTCAATTCTAGTTCCGTTCCGTTGCGTCATTGAAAATTTCGCAACTTTACGCACAAAAAACAACCCCTCAACCATGACTCATCAATTATTTCACTTCATACTTCATTCCACCCTTATTTACACACTGACCCAATAAAATCTCCAATGTATCATTCGATTATACGTAAAATTTAATATTTCAATAACATACATAACCTTAAATTAACATAACATATAAATAGCCTTTGATTTGATCACAAATATTATTTATAATTAGGCGTGGGTTTTGTAACACTACCCCAAAACAGAATCAGCCTTGTTTCGTGATTTCGAATGAAGAAAATAAACGGTTGGTCCACCTTGAACGGCGTAAAATCGCCCGTGCGAGTCAAACTCACAGAAGTCGCAGCTGCAGCCTCAGTGCCTGATTCTGTGATTTCCATAAACACTTTATGCAAAACTTTATCAGCATACAACCCTGGATTCTCATTCACTCCTAACAACTGCCTGACCTTGTCAATATTTTCCGCATTTCTGCTGATACGCCGCCCGACTTTATCACCAAACTTTTTGTAAATTACTTCCTTGTGAGTAGCCTCATCAATTTCCTGACATTTCGTAATATTACTCGTTGGATCAAAGATTTCCGTACAGTTAATCGGAACGCCTGTCCTTGAAAATATCAACAAAGGTCCATCATCGCCCGAATCAATTGTTTCAGCTTCCAAAGGATTTCTTACAGCTTGAGTCAAAGGGGTGTGACTGCTTTGGAAGGGTTGTGTGTTCATAAACCCTGCCCCTGACCCAGTTCCTTGGAATACAGGGTTCTTGTTAGCGTTTTGTAGGTTAAATTCAATACCAGGCGACAGTAAAGCTAGGTTAGCTTCTTTGGGGTTAAATAAACTTTTAGCTCCGAAGTCATAGAGAGCTGATCCTAAATCCATGGAACTTTCTAGAGTCATTTTCGGGAATTGTACCAATGAATGTGTATACCTAGTACTGTCAGCTAACCTTTCAAGGTCGTCCGGTGTCAAACGATTTTGTAAATCCAAAAGTTTTTCTTTGTTTGAGTTCTTCGGCATTATAACATACAACGTTGATTTGTTTTCTTTGTATGGGAAGCCCATAATCTCACAATCCAATGTCCTATCCCGAAAATATGGGAATAATCCTCCGTTGGTCATTAAATCAACCATAACCTCTGATTGTTGATCGCGGCCATTAACGTAAAATGGTTTTTTTCGTGTTAAACCTTGAGTGAAAGGTTTTTCCCAAGACGCTTTGAAATATAACGCACTGGCAATGATAACCTTAGTTTCACTCGGTGGAACATCTTCTAACATTGTTTTGATCTTATTGTTGGTTCTGTCATTAACCCAAGCGTTGATGGTGTTTTTGGCGCGTGCGCCATTTTGAAAATCAACATTCAACACTTCACTGCGATAGATCTGTTCGGCCGTTTGTTTGAATACGGTGCGGATAGGGTAGTTGTCTTGCACAAAAATGGCGGTTGCTAATTTGACTTCTTCGCCCGTGTCGAACGAGGATGTGCGATCTAGCTTGTCGAATGTGCGTCCGATTTGCATATGAACGCGTTCGCTGTTTGCGTGAATATTAATGCCTGATGCAAGGCCTAGAATGTTGGAGATTTCGTCGAAGGTCTTCCCGCTGGATGCTAAAAGTACCAAGGCTAATGCTCCTAAAACCAAAGGATTAATTAATTATTTTAATTTGTGGTTAAACAATAAATCAAGGTTTAGTGTTATTTTATTTTAATCGCTATACATCTTTTTTGTTTTGTTTTGTTTTGATTTGTAATTACCTCCAATGTTTACTGGTGCGAATACGATGTTGTCGTCGGTGCTTTTTTGTGCCATATATTTTTGGAGTAAGAGGGTGAATTTTAGGACTCCTCGGGAGATTATGGCGTCCACTGTGGGTTCATAGGCGTTGGTGTTTCGACTTTGTTCCAGGAATTGGGTTGCATTTTGAAGGTTAGAGTCAGGGTCTGATGGGAAATAGATTTCGTTGGCAAGTGTGGTTGTTATTAACCATATTGAAAGCCATGATATTATTTTTAACCACATCTGTAATAGATAATTAATGATTAGGGTCATTTTGAGTTGTTATGGCACTTTAATTGATAGGGGAAGGTTTTTAAATTGTTCCTCAACCAAAAAATTTGTTATTTTTAGTAAGTGGAAGCTTAATTGGAGGTGTTTGTAAAATTTTAACTTCCTAAGTCATTGCTACCAGTTTTCCCAATTTGCTCCTATTTTTTAGCAACCAGGATAAGCTTTTAAAATGTTTTTCTTCAAACAAAGATGTTATTTTTGCAATGTGGGAGCAAAATGGGAAGTATTTGCTAAATAAAAAAGTTCTAGGTCATTTCCTTAAATTTCTTCAAATTTCCTCCAATTTAGAAGCAAAATAAGAGATCTTTGTAAAGTCCTAGGTCAATTTTTTAAATTGCTTCATTCAAAACTGGTTGAAAATCATTCCTAAACCGCAAATGTATAAATTATATATAATTATAACCAGCATTCTAATTGTATAATAATTTTGACCTTATAATCTGAACTTGAACCTTCCAAAAACAGTTGCTAAACTTAGCACTTCTCTTATCTACAAAACTTCAATGCCAAACACAAAACTACGTGTTATGTCTTGTCACATAACTTTGTTGATCTTCAATCTATTTGCAAATAAAATTATGATCATCAAAATGAAATAAATAAACAATATTACCTTGTAGTATGTGGTTAAACTCAAATCTTTCTTTGTCCTTAAAGTTGTGCTTCTTCTTAAACAGCAATTACTAAACCAAGCACGTGCGATTGTCTTGAAAACTTTGTGAATTCAAAAATGTTATTCTTTTGTTTTTCGTAGCACACTACGACACGATATCATTCAAATGTTCCAACACTTTTTTGTTTGTTTTATCTTCGCGTCTTCAATTGTTTGTTATTTACTGTTACCGGCGCTTCGGTGAGCAATTTCGCGCCGTTGATCGCTGATGCGCTGGTGCGCAAACGACAGCGAGTTGGAATTAAATGAGCCGCCGATATATCCGCGCGTGTAATTTGAATTGAAATATTCCGCGGCGGTGTATATAACACGAACACGCGAATGGCGCACGCATTGCTTTACGTGTGTGTTTCCCTATCTTGTGTCATGTGCTATGTGCATTATAACTAGTTGACCTTCCCCACCAATACATACCATCGGACGCGACCACGCGACATCATTGGACAGATTCACATCTATACCATCTGAAAATGGTAGGTATTGGTAGGTATACACTGTGTAAATGTTAGAAATGCATGGATTTGTTAAAAAAATTGGTTTTAAAAGTAATGCCATCTTTAGAGCGCTGTCAACACTAAACGACCAACTCAAAATTAACAATTTTTTTATTTTAGGTTTAAAATTTAACTCTCTTTCAAGATTTTTTGAGATCAAATCTTTATCTTAATTAGTTTATTTTATATTTGGTATTATTTAGAAAATATCAAGTTTCAACATGAAATATTGTAATTTTAATTGTAGTGCCATCTTCGGATAGCTGTCAACACTAAACTACTAATTCAAAATTAACAACATTTTTAGTTTAGGTTAAACATTTAACTCTCTTTCGAGATTTTTTGAGATCAAATCTTTATCTTAATTGGTTTATTTTATATTTGATTTTATTTAGAAAATATCAGGTTTCAATTTAGAATATTGTAATTTTAACTGTAATGCCATCTTTGAAGAGGTGTAAACACTAAACTATTAACTCAAAATAAACAAAAATTTTATGTAAGGTTAAAAATGTAATAATCTATCAAGATTTTCCAAGATCAGATTTCTATCTTGATTAGTTTATTTTATATTTAATTTTAAATAAAAAAAAACACAAATTTTAAACTTAATTTTGTAGTTTCAAATGTAGTGCCATCTTTGAAGCGCTGTCACCACTAATCTACACATTTAAAGTTAACCAAAGTTTTAATTTAGCTTAAAAATTTAATAATCTTTCAATATTTTATTAGATCAAATTTTTATCTCAATTAGTTTATTTTATATTTAATTTTATTTACAACATTTCATATTCAAACTCAAAAAAAAAAGTTAGTGATTTTACCTCGAAACATAATTATTAGGTTTTCTTCTGCTGTTGGATAATAGATGCCAAGTTATAATTAAAAATCCCTCGTAAAATATGAAATTATATCCTTTGCAAGTGATAAAAGTTAAAATTAAACTTTAAACTGCGCTCACACTGCGGAAACAACCGGAATTTTAAACGTTGCTTCTTCACAGCGCACAAATTCGCACTTAATTTGTACTTAAAGAATTTATAAGACTGGTTATGTAAATGAATGTAAATGTAAAGCAGTGTAAGCAATGTAAGAATTCCAAAGATTCAAAGAGTGAAGAGTGAAGACGACTTCCAGTAGACTTGGAATTGATCTCAACAACTTCACCTCAAACAACGTGAGAAAGAAAATTTACATGAAGAAAGTTTACCAGAGACGAATTTATGTTTTACCTGATAATTAAAATTTATGTTTATAAAATAATTGAAATTAACATTTATTGGTTGTTGATCAAACAAAACCCGAAACAAACGAATTAGTTTTGTGTTTCGTCTGCGTCACAATTAATGAGTTCGTTCATGTGCATTCGATCATTAATTCAGTGGACACACAAACGACGACAAACACCTCGATTTCTAACGATCTTCTATTGATCCTAATTATTAACAATGACCTACATCGCGGGCGACACGAAATCCTTCGTTGTTGGTGATGAATACGATTGAAATTGTGCGCAAAGCACGCAAAACGCGGATTTAGTTGACTGCTAATTAATTTCGCTCACTTGATCTTAACAAAGAATAAATTAATCGTCCCAATTTAAGACTCGTCGATGATAAATTATACATTAATAATGGTTCGTATATATAAATAAATAATAGAGTGAACAAAATGTAAAGGTGAAATTTTAATGGCTTTTTGATTGTTATTTGTCGATTTGCGTGGAAAAACGGAAGTATTTTGTGTGGAATTAAGGACAAAACAAAATGCAGTTTTCTGATGCATTTTCAAACATTATCTCACACTTTAGTCAATGGAATACAATGAAATTAAATTCCGTTTTGTATTGTTGCAAGTTATAATGTTAATAATTATAATAATCATAAAGGATGGATCGATGATTTGTTCTTTTGTTCGTTTTGTTTGGTTGCGTGGATTACCGTTGCCACCGTTCTGGGGAACGAATGTAAACAAAACACAAATAACAACATACAATGTGTTTATGTTTGTTTTGAATGCGCATTGATCTAATGATATTTTTTACTGAAATGTAAATATAAAATAAACTAATAAGGATAGAAATTTTATCTAAAAAAATCTTCAAAGGTAATTAAATTGTTAACCTAAATTAAAAATTTGGTTAACTTTAAATTTGTAGTTTAGTGTTGACAGCGCTCCAAAGATGGCACTATACTTTAAACTACAAAAGAAAATTAAAACATGATATTTTTTAATTAAAATTAAATATAAAATACGCGAATAACGATAGAAATTTTATCTAAAGAAATCTTGAAAGATAATTAAATTGTTAACCTATATTAAAAATTTGGTTAGGTTTGAATTTGTAGTTTAGTGTTGACAGCGCTTCAAAGATGGCATCACATTATAAACTACATAAAAGTTTAAAAAAATCATCTTTTGACAAACATTTTTAATTAATATCAACGTAAATTACTCAAACCATCTAAGTCAATAAAAAACCTATCCCTAAAATAACAAAAAATAAATCTTCATGTAATCACTTGTGGTTTAAAGCTTAATCACTTGTTATATAACGTATATAATTACAAACCTTGCAATTATTTTCACTTTTTACAATTCTGGTTTTGACGCTTCTTTAATTTGTTTTTATAAACTACTGATTACATACTTTTGTGTTAATTAAAAGTAAATCTGTGGTTAATTACGAAGCAATACCAATTTATAGAACCGGTTAATTTAATACCTTACTCGTATTTTTGTAGGTAATTTATTAAACTACGTGTTTTGTGATTTGTGATTTTCTTTTTTTGGTGGAAATTTTAAGTTAATCATGACTAATACAACATATTCACCGTTTAGCTAATGATTCATTGTGTTTTTAACGAATCACAGGTCATTGTAAACATTTGCGTGAATTTTATTTGATAATTTTGGCAATTTACTGTCAACTTTATTTACTTCACACGATGACTACCAATGTATTGTTGTGTGTTGCGCAATAAATATTTAAATACGGTTTTTACCTATGACTAATTGCATTATTACCATTAATGCTTTTATTTATTGTTATATATGCAAATTTGTCACGCCAAATAAAGTTAATACGTAATTTTACAATACCATTGTTAGACGATTGTATTTGGATATACAATTAGCATTAATTTACATAATGATCTGTTTTTTAATTTTTTTTTTCTTTAATTGAGCGCCATCTGTTTGTGTTTTTACAACATAAATAAGTTCAAGTTTTAGAAGGTTCCGTTCATGTTCCGTTCACAGGCACTTCACAGGTTCCGTTCCAAATAATAAAGATTTCTATTATATGTAACATCTGTTTTTAATAATACTGCTTCTGTCAAATAGTGTCAATTCCTGCTGATTCCTGCTGATTTGGACAGCATTGAACAGCTATGATGACGTTTAGCGTTTGTGTACCTTGTGCTTTATCTGGGTTTGTGCAATGTGCTGTCATCATCAGCAGTTTCGATTGTATACTGAATGATATTGAACTATGAATTGTTGTAAATGATATTAAATTTATTGTGAAATTATATACTTATTAATAAAGATGGATTCAAGCTCAGATAATGAAGAGTTTTACGAATGTGACGATGATTTGGACGAAGATTTAGATGAACATCTTGAAAAAGAAGAGGAAATTATTAAAGATGTTTGTTTGAAAAAAGATATACCAGCTGTTAAAGAAGATAATAATGACACCAAACAAGAATTGACAACTAAAAACGAAGCAATTGAAAATAATAACCAAGATTTAATTAATAATAAAGTTTCTAATAATAATCCTCAAGAGCAAGTTGAAGTCCAGAAAGAGAACCCTGTAGTTACAATAGATGATAAAGTTGTTGATAAAGATAATGACAATAACAAACAACTAAAGAGTTTGGAAGTAGAAGATATTACTAAAAATGTTGAAGAAACTAGTGCTACAAATAAAAATAATAATGTATCTTTGAACCATTTATCTGAGGAAGTTAATAAACACAATTTATCGAAAGGAAGTGAAGATGATACTAAAGTTATTGAGGTCTCTTTAGAGAAAGACCTAAAACTAAAAGAAGATGAAGGTAAAACTTCTGAAGTTACAACTTTAAAGAAATCATTAGAAACTAAAGAAATTAAAGTGGAAACTTTAGAAACCCAAGTCAAAAAAGAGAATGTTGTAGGTTCTGAAGATTTGTGGGAAGATGATTGGGGTAATATGGACCAAACTGATACAATAACAGAAACAAAAGAATCTAAAGCTTTAACTGAAATTAAAGATAATTTGGAGGTTAAAAATGATAGAGCAAAAAAATCAGATGAGAAACTTAGTAAACATGAAACAAAAGTTTTAGAAACTAAACAAACTGAAGTTTTTGAAGAAAATTTATGGGAAGATGAAGATGATTGGGGAAAACTTGAATCAGAACCTGTGGATATTAAAGTGGATAACACTATAAAAGTAACTAAAGAAAATATTTCAGAACCTGAAGAGGATTTGTGGGGTGAAGGAGATGGTTGGGGTGTATCATCTGATACACCTCAAGCAACACCAAAAAAAGAAAGTGCAGAGGTATCAAATTCCCTTCAGACTGATTTATGGGGTGAAGGTGATAATTGGAATATTGATGAAGCTTCAGAAATAACCAACAAAACAACTGATCATGGTGCAAAATCAGCTTTAGATGCATTAACCAATAAAGAAGAATCATCTTGGGGAGGTTGGTCAAACTGGGGAATCTCATCTGTTCTATCAACAGCAGCTACAATAACAACTTCTGTATCTCAAGGAATATCAACAGTGTTAGAATCTGGTATTGGTGTACCAGACCCAGCGGAATTAGCTAGGATTCACAAAGAAGAAGCGGAAAAACGACGTAATGCCGGTGAAGATATTCCCGAAGGAGATGAGTCCTCAGAAAATTTCAATCCCTTTGGATTAAGCAATTTTGTCCCCGGTAATTTACACAAAATAGGATCTAGTGTCATCAACAAAGGTTTAGGTACATTAGAAACAATCGGTAAAAAAACGTACGAAGTTCTGCAAGAAAACGATCCCCAACTTAAAAAGAAGCGCGCCTTATTGAAAATGTTAGAAGCTGATAAACCTGTGCTGTCTGCCATGTTACGTGAAGCTAAAGAACGTGCGGAAAGTGAGAATATTGATAGGGAAAAAAGACATTTTGCGAAAAAGGCTAATTATGAAACAATGTTTGATGATTATACTGGTTTGGTGCACCTTGAAGCTTTGGAAATGTTGTCAAAGCAGTGTGACTTTAAGTTAGAATCTATTTTGAGTCAATCGAGAGATGTGGTTGAAGTTCAAGAGACTATGGAGCAGATTAAAGACCTTTGTGAACTTAATACTGATGAAGACGATGATGAAGAGAGGGATTTTGATGAGTTGAAGTCGCAGATGACTAATGCAATTGAAGAAATTAACATTGGAATTTCCTGTGAGAAGGTTCTAGAAACTTGGGTGGAAGTTGCAGAGTGGGTTGATAGTACAAGCAGTACAAATCCAGATGAGATACATTCCAATGCTATTGAGAATTTGGCGAAAATTACGGCAATGGCGGTGGAACAATACCACAAAGCAGCGGAGTTGTTACTAGTCAAAGAACACAGGAGTACAGCAGATGAAGCTGATAGTCTTGTACAGTAAGAATAGTGTAAACTTAAACCTTATATAGTTCTTAACCTCAACTTTTTTTAGGTTAACAACGTCGATAACTTCGCTAATCGGTTTGTTATCATCGAAGTACACCGAAAAGTTAAAAAACCTTAGCACTCAGTCTTCAACCAACGATATTAAGACGTTAATATCTAATATTTACCTGGAGGTAAGTAATATCCTTCGAAATCTCAACTATAAGTAACAATTAAATGTTTATCTTGTTTTATAGGCCGCAAATAGTTCTCGTTACGTTGAAGACGCGTTTTCTTTACTGATACCAGTGATCCAAGTAGGCGCTGTTTAAATATCAACAAAAACGCAACGTTGCCATTGCTCGTTTCGAAAACAAAAAACAAACAATCGCTTGTTTCGACATTCTAAATTTATAACTAATCAATCAAACGTCGTGTAATCATTAAAAAAATATTCTCCTTCCGCATCTAATAAATCACGTATTTACTTACTTGTTAACTCACAAAAACGCGCAGCATAGCAAAAAATTTCTTCAAAATGGAGTGTAAATTACCCGAAACCACCGACACCAAGGCAGATGCTTGTGAATTAAAATGCGACGCAGTACCTACACCCAAAGGCGACGAAGCGCCCCCATCGACCGATGCGAAACCAGAGTTTGTACTCAAACCAACTGAAGATCCCGAAGCATGTTGCATCAAACCGATGGAGTGTGGAATGGCTTGCCCTCCGAAATACAGCGGCGATGGACAATAAATAGTTCACAACACAACTAATCAACAAAAACAAAATCTTCCTTCGCTTGATTTTCAACAAAAAATCACACCACATGATTATATCGTAAATTGTACAATATTTGATTAACTTATAAATAAAATTACATAGTGCTTATATTAAATCAGTTTCAAATGTGATTTTTATTAATTATAACCAGTAATTAATGTTTATAGTCAAAATATCATTGTTTACCGCGTTTATTACCTGTCGGAGGCTTCTGCAGTTGAAAACTTGACGTACCGAATGTTGTTGAAGTTGACGCACCGAAAGATGGCGCACCAAACAGCGAACTAGTGTTTGACGCGCCGAAATTTGTACCAAAACCTAAAAATTTTATAATATGGTACTAAAGTTTTTACAAAAAAAACACAATAAATACCTGTTGTACCTAACGGATTACCAAAAGCACTGCTGTTTTGATAAGCCGGTGGTTGATTTTGTGCAGCAGCCTGCACTACACTTGGATGAGTCACAGCGCCAAATGGAGTTGGGCCTGAAGCCAACATTGGAGGTTGTTTTAACGTAAAACTTTTAATCTGATTTATTGTGTTTTCAGTTTCTTTGTGCGTGTTTTCAAACACGTTGGTTGAATCCTTAAGCATGTACTTTCTAAAATTAAGATATTGCTCTTTCTGAGATTCTACTTGTGTATGTAAGGCTTGTAAATGTCCCGCGAGAGCAACAAAAATTTCGTGGATACGTCTCATGCCCATTATTAGGTCCTGATGTGTTAATGGTGCTGATTTACCATTATCTTTAATGTATTTGTCTGTACTTTCAATTTGTAGTCGCATATTTTGCATTTCGCGTTCGAATTGATTTGATAATTCAACGAAAAAGTGTAACGGTGCTGTGTTTTCGTACTGTAAACCGATTGGTGTATCATAAGTGCGTTGCGCCATTTCGATTTGCTGTAAACTTTTAGCTGTATCGTATTTTAATTTCTCCGCGATGTTACGATTGACTTGTAACTGTTTTTCTACTTCGTTCAGAGTGTTGTTTAGACCGTCAATGTCTGATTCAACTTTTCTGAATTCTTTCACTGAACATCTAGCTACATCTGAACTGTAACTTTTTTGCTGTTTAACAAAATTTTTGAAATTATCTACGGTTTGTTGAATTTCATTAGGAAGTAGTTGTTCTTTAGGTGCTTGCTCAGTTTTAGTTGTTGCTGCAGCTGATGAAGGAGTGGAAGTTGCCAGACCTCCTAATCCAACTGGTGCTGCAGGTGCAACAATTAAATTTGTTGTTGAAGTAGTTGTAGCAGACGAAGTTCCAAAACCACCTAAATTAAATCCTGCAGAACCTAACCCTGTACTAGTTGTGGTCACTGTGCCAAAACTTAGACCAGTAGCTGTTGTTGCTGGTGTAGTACCAAAACTTAACCCTAATGATGGTGCTGCAGTTGCAGCAGGTGCTGCACCTAAGGTAAAACTAGTTCCTAAACCACCACCTGCTGTAGCCACTGTTGATGCTGGTGTACCAAAAGTCAAACCAAAATTAGTAGAAGGTGCTGCTGTTGATGCAGGAACAGCTGCAGCACCAAATGATAAACCTAAATTTGGGGTTTGCACTGTTGTTATTCCTGTTCCATTTGGTCCTGTACCTGGTGCACCAAATGTCGTGGTCAAACCAAATGAAGGTGTTGCTGTTGCAGTTGGTGCACCTAAACCAAAACTAGGTGTTGGTGCAGCTATTGCAGTTGCTCCAAAACCAGCACCTAGAGTTGGAGTTGCAGTTGCACCAAAACCTGTTGAAGGTGCAACTGACGCAATTGGGGTGTTAAAGGCAAAACCTGGAGCTGCTGGTTGAGCTGTTTGAGCAGGAGCTCCAAAAGTTAAACCAGTAGCAGCTGGTTGAGGTTGACCAAATAGTGAAGAACCAGCGGGGGTGGCATTTGCAGTTGGAGTCGCTGAAGCTCCAAACTGAAAACCTTTAGAAATTTTAAATTAATTATTAAAAACTTTTACATAGTTTTGTTTAAAGACATTACCTGTAGATGGTTGGGGTGTACTTGCACCAAATGCTGGAGGTTGTTGTGTACCAAAACCAGCAGTTGAACCAAATCCTGTTCTGCATTTTTAATAATAATTCAAATTAAAAACAATTGACAATATAAATATAAAAGTTTTACACTTACCCAAAAGACATTTTGCACGATTGTTTAAAGTATGTAATACACTAAAATTTTAATTGTTGCTTAGAGAATTTTAATTATAACATGAAAATAAAGTTCGCAAACACAAACATCAAAAATGTAAGGTTATGTTTGAATTTAAAACTGACAAACAGTGTCAAACAACATGAATAGGGACTTTTCTGATGTTAGTAACTTTTTCAAACGTTCAGAGCCGTATTTTATCTACATTTTAAAACTAATTTTTCTGTTCTAAATGTTCTTTTATAGGTAAATAGTTATTTTTTACCCTTTATTATAATATATTATACAATCTCATTAACTATATATTTCAAATCAAAGTTGCACGCAGTTATTAACTGATTGAAAGTATGTTAGGTTGCCTATGTTAAAATCACTTGTTGGATATATAGGACATATAGGATATATTTATATAATGGCTAGGAAAAATTATTCATACCACTAGGATGAGTTAATAATTTTATTCCGCTACAATTATAGTTATAATTTCCAAGCTTGCAGAACTTATAGCGCTATATGTACTTTACAAATTTCTATTACAAAGAGTAAGTGATAGCCAAAATGGCAAACAACACCGAATAGAAATAAAACGATAAGCGATCAATGGCCGCGGCCAATAAAATCCAATCCTGCTGACTAGCCTGGCTAGCATTCGTGTCAATAATACGCCGATCATCGTCCATCATTTGATGGTCACCACGATCATCCATATCGCTATTACCTTGCTGATCTCTCATTTCCTCAGCGGTAACGCGATGAGTATTAATCCCCGTTTGCGCAATATAATGCCCTAAACCCAGGCATTTTCCAAGCCAACCAATCAAGACTTGCTTGAGTTTCCACGGTAAATGAAGAGTATGCGGCGTTCGTGATAACCAAATCACAGCGATGGAGCTCATCAAAGAAAAACAAACAACATACAGGGAAGTACTATAGAATAACACTAAAAATAGAACGAAAAACACAACACAAAAATCAACAATGTAAATTAGTTAAAGTCATAATAAGATTAGCTTAGGTTGTATTAAGTTAGGTTAAGGTTATGTTCAAGTAATTACCAATTAAAGGTGTGTTGGTACCCATTGCTGGTAATCTTTGTGTAAAATATAACAAAAACATACAGATAATGATTGATGTACATCCTTGCAGGATGATTTTTTCTCCTGCTTGAGGTGGTAACCAAAAAGTCATTAAAGTCAAGAAAATGACAGCTAAAAAATGACTTCAAAAATTAGTACAATTAGTTTTTAAAAACTAAAATTACCTAAAAACTAACCAAAAGCTGGAGTAATAACAACAGCATGATAACTTGCGGAAACTCTTGTAGTAGTAATATTGATAGTAATATCCGGATAGGGCTCAATACAGCAGGCATAATAACGTAAATTGCGTTCTATTGTTGACGAATCAAGCTTCCACTCGTTGCTACTAAGCAAATAATGCGTCTAAAACAATTGTCAAGTTAAAAACGTTATGTATTAACGATGTTATTTAAATGAATCACCTCAATATCTTCAGTTTTATTAGTGTATCTTATCAAATTAATCTGCTCCCCATTATAAGTCCACGAACCGAACTTTAACGAACACGTTTGGGTATCAAATGGCCAATAACGCAGATTAATATTACAAAGAACAGTAAATTGTGCCGGGGGTACCCACAAAACATCTCCTGTGCTTTGTACTAATGTATGGGTGTTTCCATAACTATTAATTGCTTGGGCTGTTGCACTAAAAGTTATCCAACATTATTCTTAGTATTTTTATCTTCAAAATAATAAAAACTTACCTGTTGTATACGAAAATATCAGGTTGCCAAATTTCGTGGTCCGCCAGATGTACAGATGTAATATTTCCATATTCTGAAGCGTTCCAGATCAACTTTTCGTCCTTCCATGTCTACAAACATACCAAAACACAATGTAATCATTGTTATCATAACCTATAACTGTCACTCATAATGTTTAGAAAATTTAAATCAAGAGGGCGCCTTACTAGTTTCACATAACAGTGCGCTGTAAACGATGATTTTTCTTCGACAACATCAAAATGTGTTAATGTTATCCCGAATTTGACAGTTGTAGCATTCGTATGTTGTGCAGGCCGGGAAAACTTATCGTAATTTAATAATAAATCCGTTCGCAAACGATCTGTATGCGTCGCATTCCATATTGGTTTAGGTCCTAAAGCTAGAAATGAAAAAAAAAATGCATTTCAAGCATTAAAGCATCAAAGGAACTTCGTGGGCGTTAAAATGCACAACTGATAATAATTCAAGGTTGTTAGACTTAAACTTAATATGTATAAAAATAATAATATTATAATTATTTTTAATACAACCCATGTTAGTTTTTTTGAATTTAGGTTTATACAGTGCGTACAAGCCTCCGTGGCGCAATGGGCAGCGCGTTCGGCTGTTAACCGAAAGGTTGGTGGTTCGAGCCCACCCGGGGGCGGTTAATTTTTTAAATTTTTAATTAAAATGAACAATTAAAAGTACTTACAAGTTGTTGTAAATCCTCCTTCTACACTTTTCAATAAACAATATACCAACAACCATTGTAGAATCATTGTGTTTATTAAATTCTGTCTTTCTTTGCGTTGAATTACAATTACATGCTGATTGCAGTGAGACTTTTGACGTACTGAGGGCTTGAAGCTGGGATTTCTTGCGATAGCCAGCTAGCAAACGCACTCGAGACGCGTTGGGACAGACTTTAGTGTCATTACCGCTGATTTGATAACTATTTCCCGTCATCAGCCATTATCAATCGCACCCACTGCTACAAAGCTCTACAAAGCGCTCGTAAACTCATCTCATTGTTGTTTATTGTATTACTTGTTAAACACTTACTAGACTTTGCTTACACTTGACGTTAGATCATCACCATTGCCATCAAAGGGCTATTCCGCTTTATTTTAACGCCTTACAACAACTTCAGATGATACAAAAGTTTAAATTTGGAGTAGGTTGAAGGAGGAGATTGAACTTAGAAACAGTCGTAGTTGGCTGTGAACACACTAATTGATTTATGCTGTTCGTTTGTTTGTTTGTTGATTGCTCAAATGCTTGTTTACGATCTAGATTGCTCGTTTTTGTTTTATTTGTGTTTAGATTTATATACAACGTCAACGACGTGTTTTGTTTTTCGTGTTGGTATTATTTCAACATAAAAAAAGTTTGAA
Organism: Atheta pasadenae; assembly: GCA_030264155.1. Classification (NCBI taxonomy): domain Eukaryota; kingdom Metazoa; phylum Arthropoda; class Insecta; order Coleoptera; family Staphylinidae; genus Atheta; species Atheta pasadenae. The sequence goes on along the minus strand of JARJDS010033085.1, from coordinate 2,092,704 downwards.
AAATTTGTTTCCGCCCGGGATCGAACCGGGGACCTTCCGCGTGTTAGGCGGATGTGATAACCACTACACCACGGAAACCAGTTGTCAATATCCACAACTAAATACGAGGCAAAATCAAAGTAAGGTTATGTGGTTATTTTTAGGTTATAAAACAAAATGGAAACTACATACGTTTATTTTCTTTTCGTTATGTACACATTAATTTTTGTTTTACTCTTTTGTTTTGTTTACAATTGTAATTATTTTGATTTTATAGGTTAACTTTCTACATTGGTGCCTAATTAAGTGATGTCTAAAAATTATTTACAAAATTTATACAAAACACTGACGCGTAGTCCCTAAAACTATTTCCTAAGTGTTTTTTTTTTAATATAATTTTACATTTTTTGTAATAATTTTTATTATTTCTTAATAATTCTAATAAGGAACGTAAATTAAGTGCTTATTATAATAATTATTAATAAACAACAATTTAAATGCTATGAAATGCGTTTACAAATTTTTTAAAACTAAAAAACGATTGTTGTTGTTGGATGAGATCACATTGATTAGTTGAATGGTGGCCCTCTAGGGTCGAAGCCACCTGGTGAGTAGGCCCAGTACGTTGAGCCTGGAAATAATGAGCCTGGAGTGTGCTGCGAACCTGGGGGCGGTGGAAGTGGTAAACCAGGAAGTTTACCAGTTGATGTCGTTGTGGTTGGGTAGAGAGCTGTGCCCAGTTCGCTTTGATGCGTTTGATATTTATGGTACGGCGGGAACATATCACCTTGACCTTGGGCTTGCGCTTGACAGGCCGCCATTAATCCGTGAAAGTCAAATTTATAAGCGTAACGTTTACCGTGCACTTTTGACATTATGTTTTTATCGTAGTAATATCTGAAATTAATAAACAATTTTTGTTAATAATAACAATAACAAAACATGTTTCCGCCCGGGATCGAACCGGGGACCTTCCGCGTGTTAGGCGGATGTGATAACCACTACACCACGGAAACAATTGATAAACTGCAGAAAACATAAGCTATGCAAATTTTTTAATTTAAATTGTGGTAATAATTAAATATTTGTTTTTGTCTCACATCACAAAATGACAGAATTAAATTAATCAATGTAGTTGTAGTTGTTTGTTCTTGTGGTTAGGACATAAAATAGCTAATCATCTTGTTTGTGTTTCGTTTGTTTCGTGCAACACTCAACTCACAAATATGTTTTGTTCGTTTGTTATTTTGAGTGTGTGGTGTTTGGGTAATGGTATTAAAACAAAAAACAAAATAAACGAAGTAGGCGTTGATTTAATTCAGTGTGTTGTTTTTACCTGAGTGCGCGTGAGAGTTTGTCGTAGTTCATGTTCGGTTTTGACTTGCGCTCTCCCCAGCGGCGGGCGACTTCGTCCGGGTCGGTGAGCTTGAATTCGCCATTGGTGCCTTCCCACGTTATGCAGGCCGCGTTCGCCGAATCGCCGAGCAGCTCTAGCAGGAACTGCCACAGTTGGATTTGTCCCGACCCCTGCGCCACCAATCGCGACGACGCCGCATTCAGGAGTTGATAAGGATCTGGAAACCAAGCAGGACGACACAGTCAAACACCGTTTCACATTCACACAATATTCGGGTAATTGAAATTGTTCTAGATTGTTCCTATTATTACCGAAAACAAAGACTACAATTAATTCTGGTATTTCAAAGGGTTAATTGTTTTATTAAAGATTAATAAGTATCAGGACTCATCTTGTCACAATGCTGGATTAAATGTATAATAATTCTGAATTATGTTTTGTACTTATCGCAATTTTAATTGCGTTTTGACGTTAATTTTGTTTGTTATTTTGCGAGAAAATATTACCGTTGTATATCATACTAGCGTGATGAATCTTATGATGAACTGGACTTGACCGAACAGATGCAAAACGTCTGGCAACTAAGAGATCTTCAGGCGTACATCCCGGCAGCCTCCACATGGCCGCCATTAATTTAATACATTGTTTTTTTAAACAATTGTTAAACCAAAACACTTGTAAGTAATTTTACTTGTTTTTTTTGTCTTTTGTGCACTAAATTCAAGTAAACAACTTTAGACTTTTAAGAAAATTCCCAAATCTTAGTTTATCTTTAAAAATTTTATGATTTTAGTTATAACTATCAAAATGACTTAATTTTTAATTTATTTTAGTTAACAAATCTTCACAAAAACAACAACACTTTTTTTAATTTTGTAATATTGTTGGAATTTTATTGTTTTATTAAGTAAACTATATAAAGATGATACTTTGATATCATATCTGATGTAAGTAAGCATCAAATTGTGGGGTTGACCGACCGGAGGTCACAGTGTAACTGATAACTGAAGAAGCGGCTCGAGCTGAGATTTGGTTCGTAACGAGGGGGCGGCATTGGCATCAGTACGTCGCCGTCGCAATCACGCCCCATTGTGAGATTTTCACACATACTCAACACTTTCAACGCGTTTATATAACTGATGTCGTTTATTGTCCTTCTTATTATTTTTGTTTTTTCATTCATCAAATAATTTGAAATAATTTGAGATTTTGAGGTTAAAGATAGATAGTTTTGGAGTTTATTCAAGGGATGGAAGAAGGAAGGTCTCAAATTTGCATAAAATCCGTATTACGGACAATGCAGGAAAAAGCAGGAATAGCAGGAAAACTTTCGTTCTGAAGGAAATGATTAATAATAATATAAGTAAATCTTCTTTTATTGACTTATTAGTTTTTCTTATTTGATTTTTAAGAAATAGTTAGGGATTTAGGGAAGAGTTGCCTAATTTGGACCAAAAATACAATATTTTACATTTTATCTTTAATTTTTGAAAATACCGTAAGTGAAATTAGTCCTTATGATAAACCTAACCTCAATTTAGGTTTAATAAAGGAAATAATTTGTTAAAAACTAACTAGAACAGGATTTCTAAAGGAAAGAAACACAAAAAACACCATAGAAAACTGGTTTCTGCTTTTTTAAAGAAAGGAAAAGACCAAAACCAAATTCCTAACCTTATTTCTTACTCTTAACCTCAAATTTGTGTGAGTTCCAATCATTGATTTGTTGTTTGTTTAATGTTTGAACACGTTCTCATCCTCCCTAGACTTTCAGCTCAAGTTGTAACTATAGAAAAAAGTCACCGATTGTCATTGGTATTTGTGTTTGGCATGGGGATTACCTCCGTTCGCCGCCAACGGCTGCAAAACGCATCTACAAGTCTAATGCGCGTCGTAGCCGTCGCACCGAAACGTTGATCCCGGATTTCTGCTCTCTCCTGCACGACTCCACGCCGAACCACAGGAGTTCCAGGAGTTCAGGGTTCATGACTTGAGGAATATTGCTTTATTCAACGAATCAACGACATCCGTACACCTTCACCACTATTTTTTATGTGCTCTTTAATTTAATTTGTCACTTTGTATGCTGTTTCGCTTTTTTCTTATCTTTTTTCTTATCATCATCACTTATCGCAGAATAAATGGTTTGCAATTTATTTATTTAATTTGCAATTGTTGTTCTGCCTGTTGCTATTAAATTTAAATACACAAAAAAATATATAGAGTGTTGTAATAATTGTATTGAGTAATTTTTAGGGTTTGATTAGAATACAATTTTTTCAAATGGCAGCAAGCAGAAGCAGGAAGCAAGAAAACTGGTTTTATCTTCAAGCGTGGTTCTAGTTAGAAGACAACAAAGTGAAAGGCGTCTTGGGCGTTTGCTGCAGGTGAAGTAAATGCATAAACACCTGGTTTGAATAAATATTTATCGTTTCGCTCTGATTAAAAGGCTTAAACTCATACTCGACTTTCATAATAAACATGCAACGTTCAACAATCTCTGGTAGCCGTGATCGTCTAGTGGTTAGGACCCTACGTTGTGGCCGTAGTAACCCAGGTTCGAATCCTGGTCACGGCAATGCGCAAGCATTGTCACGGTAGAGATTTCTTTTGTTTACTTGTTTGTTTTGTGCTGCAAAAAATTTAATTATAATTTTCAACGCTTTTTTTCTTTAATCCACGTGGAAACACTTAAAAAGTTTAATTACAAGCAAGTCGCGCGCAATAAATAACTTAGCAGCGGACTAAAGCCGCATCCAGTACGCCGCAGTGGGGTGGTATGGCTAGGCGGCGGTTTATCCGCGTAATCCGCCGCCTGTCTCATTATACAGCACCGCGGGATGTCTCTCGATATTGTTTTCTTGATTACCTTCAGGGTGCTACCTCCTTCTAAGAGTCACAAACTCACCAAACTCACTAAAGTCACCAAAGTGGGCAATTGATATGATAATCTAATAGGTTTGAACAACATAACCTAACTTTTTGTAATATAACCTAACTTTTTGTAGATTTCACTTTATTTTATTTAAGGTTAAGTTTCTTTATTTTTCTAAATTGTACGTTTTCTGTTCTGTTTTCTTCTGAAGGGTAAACGTTTGCGTTTAGTGGCTGTGTGTGGGGGTCGGGTCGAGTTACGACCGGGGGGGTAGTAGCGAGCGTTAGGTGCAAATCCCTCACTTTAAATTCAGCACGAGTCACGATATAAGGGCAATATATTAGAAGTCCCGTCGTGCTTTGGGTGCGAGCTCAAAATACACTTCCACCGTATAACTTTGGCAAACTTTTGGCCTCCAAAGCATTTACGGTCTTGGAGAAATCACAGTCATCATAAATTTCCTAAATATAGAGTGTTACAATGTGAAAATCGTCTTAACACTCAAGAAATCCAAGATTTAAATCAATTTTGAGGTTATGTCAACTTATTTTAAGTTATAACCTCAAAAAATTACAATTTGAGGTTATAATTTTTTAACATTCAGTATGTTGACGTTTTCAATCTGTTTGTTTGGTTCCAGCGCGCGGGAAAGCATCTTCTTCCGAGTTCCTTCCTCCAACAACGGCTACATTTCCGAGCGGGTGCGCTAATGCCACAATATTAATGATCCACGAAATTATGAATGTGAGGGGCGCGTCATCACGAGTGTTTAATTGAATTATTATACCGCCACCTTGGTGGGTAGCTGTGCTTTTGTTATGATGTATAAACAGACAAGAGCGCCACATATCGAAGGGTCGCGTTAAACCACCTCGTCACAACTTTATGAAGGGTGCAAAACACCCTTCGATCTCTTCAATAACATTAAATGAATTTTAATGGAATTCATTACGTCCTTAAATCATTACATCAATTATATTTGCGTCCTTTTAAAGCTTCTTTTTATTTACCCTTAGTAAAGGGTTTCTTTCAATTGTTTATTAGGAACTGGTATCAGTAGTCAAGGATGTCTGTGTATATTTATTCCTTTTGTGATTGCACTGATTACTAAACATTACTAAGGTCCGGCAAGGTCCGGCAAGCATTTGGAAGTCGTTTGAAAGGAAGGAAACGTATAATTTCCTATTGTGCACCCTTCGACCAGAGCACTAACAGTTTATTTACTTATAGGGTTTCCTGTTATCTCGAAGAGCATTCGTAACCGGTGGTGCTGAAAGCCCTAACCTCGAAATGTAGCGTAGTTTCTGTTCTTTTCAGGAATAGGAAATTTCTATCATTGAGTCGTAATCAGGATCGTTGATCTAAATAGCGCAATAGCCATAATGACCTTTTCCGAATCACGTTCATTGGTCACTTTCCTTTTTTCTTTGAACTTTGATTCACCAAGTTACGATTTTTCTTTAGGAAAAATTAGAAATAAAAATGTTTGTAAGCTAAACTAAAGCCAGTACTGAATTTTTAAAACGTAAATTCAATTAATAAGTTTTAATACAAAATTTTTAATGTCCCAAAAAATTGTTTAAACAAAGTTGTACAAAAAATGAACTTTCTAAGTAAAATAATCAATTGGTTCCGCCCGGGTTCGAACCGGGGACCTTCTGCGTGTGAAGCAGACGTGATAACCACTACACTACGGAACCCTCAACGGCACGTTCTATGGTTTCTTCAAATAACGCAGTGTTGGTTTGAACTTTAAAGTTATGCAACTTATTATACAGATTAAGCCTGCTACAGTGATGAATCATGAAAATTTTCGCAGGAATTGATGATATTTCTCATTGCACACTATTACTAAACCTGAACCATTTATGCGCGTAATAAAATAACAAGCACAACAAAATTTAGTATTCTACATTCGTTTACTTTGATATTTTTATATCTCACAACTCGATGTGCATTACACCTGGGAAAATCCAGTGAGGAATGACAGGAATATTTAGAAGTTCATAGAATACAATTGCAGGAATATTCGTATTATTTTTAAAATTTTGTGTTTACAAAAATATAAAATTTACTTACTTAATTCCTCTGTTGGTTCGTTTGTACTGGACTCAGATTCTTTAATTTGACATTTCTCATTTAAAGGACTTGATGGTCTTCCTGTCACTGAATGCTTAAGATGCGCAATGTGTTTGGCCAACAATTTCGCTGCATAAGAATCACCACAGAGCGTTTCAAAATCAGCGGTTGTTAAAACACACAAATCACTTCCGCTTTTCGGGAATTTTTCCGCATTGATTTCGGTATCAATACAAAATTTTTGCTTACACCACTTTAACCAGGATTTAATGTTGTTTGATGACCATTCCATTGGATCTGGTTGATTAAAATTAAAAACAGAATATTACTTTGAGGTTATGTTACGTTAACTTACGTTAAGTTAGGTTATGTTTCATAATTTTTAGGTTAAGTTTTAATTCTTACCAGTTGGTACTAAAACCATAGCATCTTCAATGTTTTCTTCTTCATTGTCTTCCATTAAATCTGCATCTGGATCTTTCAAGTTATCCGACGGTAAGTTTTTAGTTTGAACACCAGACGTTCCTGGTTTAGGTCCTGGTAATTGGTTTTCCGTTTCCAGAGCAACATATTCCTGATTAAGCTTTGTGGGTGGTAGTAATTCAATAAAATCACAAGAATCACTCGACGGTGACGAAGAAGCAATGTGAAATCTTTCCGCGTCCGCCAACAATCCTTCGAATGAATACCGACGGAAGACTTCATTGAATTCGTTAAGATCCGACGGATAACACGCACTTGATGCATCTGCGCTGGTACTTCTCGCTGCAGGACTAACACTAGGATTAGGATTAGTAGTACATAACACTTGAGGTCCTTCCGACGATGACGGTGATGAAGACACGTCTCTCACAAATCGTCCACGCGAATTGTCCATAATATCAGGCACATGTCTAAGCGCTAAGTAAATATCGTCGTTGGGATAATCCTGCACTGTTGACACGCACTCACCACCGAAGACAACACTTGCAAAATGTTTGTTGTTGATGTGATTCTTTAACTCACATCCGTTACCGCCACCATCGCCGTGAGTACTGTGTTCGGTCTTTTCGTCGATCATCCCGCCGAGCACGAAAAACTTAGCGAGCCGATTTGTGAATCATTGCTCAAGATTCGAAAATTTCTAGGAACAAAAGTACGCTGTATGAGTAATGCACTTGGCGCCGTGTGAGAATTTATCAAACCGCACTTGATTTTGGTTCGTCTTGTGCCTTAACTTAAGACAAGAATATATTTTTGGATTAGAATTGTAATTAGTGTTGAACTGAACAATTCCGGAATTAAAATGATTGAGTTTGAAAGATTTGGAGTTGAATATGGAGTTGCAATCTCATTTTAAGACTTCCCAAGACGAGTTTTTTTGGTTTTTTGTGTGCAGCTTGCGCCAATCTGAAGATTTAAACCTCCCAAAAGGTGGGGCTTATTAAAATTGTATATTTTTAGAACTTTGAAGTGTTTAATGCAACATAATGCACAAAATAACAACGATATTTTTGGTTTTTGTGATTCATACGAAATTTAAAGTCGCAAGTTAAAGTAAATGATTTCCTGTTGTTGTCTATACTGGTCACTATACTCAAAACAACATTAGCAGCCATTTCTGTGTTTGTGGTTTGTGGGATTACGACAAGATGGCCGCCATGATCAGCAAAAGAGTGGTAAACACGTTAAGCACTTAATCAAACGAGTTTTATTATATATTTGATTGGATTGTGGTTAATATTTTGCTTTGAAGGTTAACTAGAATAATAAACAGTATAAAACACTTATAGTTTATTTAATAATTTAATTATAATTATATTAGATTACAGCGACATCTAGTCATTTAAATGCGGACTCTTTATTTTGTACAATGAAACTTAAAGTTTTAGGCCGAAAATTAGGGTTTCTAATTTAAATTTTAAAAAATGTTTATAACAAAAGTTGTAGATAATTTTCTTGTGAACATTTTATCTTAGTAACATTTTTTGATAACACTTACCATTCAATCATAAATTGAATAAATATGATAAAAATAGACAAACCTTTTGTGAATTTTAAACTTTACTTCAAGTTAGTTCAGCAAATATCTTGAATCTGTTGATGTTAAGATTAATGAGAAATCGGCAGTCATGATCGCAAATTATTCGGAAAGAACACTTCCAAAAATCGAGGTTACCAGGGTTGCCAGGACGCCAGGTTGTCGGGCGTTGTGTCGATGTCGGCTTGAAACTTTTTGATTTTCTTCGCGGTCTTTTGCATCGCCTTCTTCGGATATCCAAGTCTTCCTTCCTGGTATTGTATAATAACAAGGTCGCTTTGGGGCTTTGATGCCGCACTATAAAAGCGATTGTGGTCGCTGACAGGAAGGGTTTAATTTATTGAACTTAATTATCTCTTATAAACCTCCCCAAACTACACAACAAAAATCAAACAAAACAAAACAAAACAAAACACAAATACAGAAACTTGAAACTCAAAAAAAACAATTGAATCATTTATTTATAACACGTTTTAGTGTACACGGAAATGGGTAATAATCCAAAAAGAAAACTTAAACAGTGAAGCGCAATGAAATCATTTTGCGCATTACAAGTTCAAAGTACACGCAATGCATTTGTTTGTCAGATGTCTATGCCTACATCTCTACGCACGAGTGTTTTGAGAAATCTGTGATGTTACGCTGCACACACATATGTTAATTACTTATTACTCATTTAAACCACGCGGTGCGGAGTGGCGCCTACAGTGAGTGTTGAAAAACAGTAAAGCGGAACCGTCTCCTCCTGATTTTGTTTAGTTGCTTAGTTGGCTGCGGTAAGTTGAAAAAAAAATGGCATGAATGAAATTACATACTAACAAATAATGCAGATGTTTTGCGACCGGACTGATTCATACCAACGTTGTTTTATTGCAATGTCATTATTACCAAAAGTGGTAATGCGTAATTTCCGAGATACTAGTCACAACTCGTCACGAATTGATGTGAGATGTGAGTATGTATTTAAGTTCCGTTGTGTTTAGTTCTGTATGTAGAAGAAATTGCCTGCAGCCTGCTAAATATAAACTTAAATTTTGTAACAGATTGCGCGAATACAGAAACAACTGGTTGCAAAAAAAATATGAATGGCGTTTGCATGATTTATTTTTAAAAATTCCAAGAGCGTCAAGAAGAGATTCCAAGAACTAAATTTGGTTTGGTTTTATTTTTTAATGACACGTGTGATATATTTTCTTATTTGTAATTCTCCTAGCTCTCTTCCTATAGTTTTTAACGATTTCTTGATTTTTTTTTAACAAAAAATATCATAGATGCGGAAGATCGAACCTTTATTACTTGAGTTTATTAATTGCAACTAAAGATACTTCCCACGAGTGAGAAAACTTTCACAAACATTCAACGCAATATTAACAAAACACTAAGATTAGTGAGTCAGTTTTTTCGTTAGCTAGGCTAGAAAACAAACGAATATAAATAGTTTAGTTCGTAGAATTAAGATGAATCAATCATTACTACCATTAGTAATGATCTATACTAATTTACGGCTCAGTACCAATATTACTGAACATCAAAAACCTCAAATACTTTGCTTTATTTAATAATAAAAGGAAATACTCATAATTATTTGTATTTATTGTACACCAAATGCCAAAAATCGTGATGTCTAAAAGTTTATCTGGTCAACAGTCTCAACCAAGCACAAATTTACTAGAATTTGATGATGATTCATGACTAAAGTATTTCATTCATTAAATAAACTCATTGATTCACGAATTTACGCTCAAGGTGAGATTCTTTTGACTGAATACGTTACGTTCATTGATGATTTTCAAAGGCAATGAAGGCTATTTTCGAAAGTTGGGTTTTAATTTGATTATTTTTGAGGTTAGTTTTGTTCGTGCATGATCGACATTCTATAAAACTATAGAAAACCAAAGAGATACTAAGGAAGAGCATTTGACACGGTACTAACGCGGAGGGAGGTCTTTAGTTGCCTTATGTTGCGTTGTAAGACGTAAAACGTAAAAAAATAATGCGAGATGCAGGTAGGTGAATAATTTAACCTAAAAATGAGTCATAACTCAAAAATTTAAAGAATTAGGCTGGATTAGGCCTTATTATTGCATTAAAACAACAAATATAATAATTAAATTATAAATTTATTAATAGAATAAATAATTACCACTATTTACAAACAATTAGTTAACATTCAGCTCAATAATAACAATAATACACAATGTTTTCACTCTTATTTGGTAACATTTAAAGTAATCCAGTCTAGTCCGGTGAATTCCAGTCAATTCCAGTATAATTATTATTACAATTAAAACAAATTTCTTTTTGTAAGATGTACCGTACATCCTGACGGTACTTTAAATTGTGTACTCTTTAAATTCTTTTCTTTCTCATCGTAAACCCACAATGGAATTAATCTGTACTGTTGTTGGCAGATCACATTATGACCATTTGGTAAACAATCTAATTTATCAAAGATTTTAGGTTCTTCACTCCTGAAATTAACAAAAAAAACATATTACTTTATTTTATAAGATTTCAAAGCAACAAAATATACAAAATGGAAGTTTATTGTATGCAACCCATTATACTAAAGAATAAATTAGATGAATCATGATGAACACTTACGTGCAAGCTTCAATGTGAATAGTCTGTCTAGTGCCGTCTGTTTGGACCACATATTCCTTAGACCCAAACCCAGTGGATGCCCTTTTGGGTTGTAAAGTCTTGGTAATAACTTGACACAAATGTTCTTGTTGTATTGATGACCTCGCAGTGACAATTTCATACGGCCGCATATAAAACGCTTGCAAACTATTTTCTTTGACTAATTTCCGAATTTCCTCCGTAGGATATGAAGAATCCTTTTCACAGAAGTCTTTTAAACATTCGGATTCAGTCTTTTTTTTATTGTTTTTCTTGGAGAGAAGTGATTTGCGTTTTGGGCGTTTATTGTTCTTTCTTTCCAATATAGTTGGATGTGCCATACTGAGTGTAATGTACTGCAAAATAACAATTGATATAATTAACAACCATATCATTTAATAGTTAACAAATTAATAATGAGTATACTTACAAAGATAACAATGAGAATTAGAGATCTTTGGAACAACATTTTGTAAACTTAGTTTAAATTTTTAAGTACAATGAAAATTAAGTACAAATTCACTTGTAAATACTGATCTTGTAGTGGCTTAGCGTATTCTGAATAATTGTTGAGCCAAACCGTCGCTTTTAATGAAGAAAACTACGTCAAACTAAAGATGTAAGTAAATAAAAGAGTTGACTCACAAAAAGTACATGGATGGATGCGTCAGGAATGACGAAGATCGTGGTCAAATCTTATTGCAATCGTGCCGCAATATTTTTTATGTAATCCTACGCGTTCATTGCACACCAGAACAATAAACAAATCGATAGGTCAACACTTGATCAGTCATATGTTTAAAACTTTTTTGTAATTGACGTTAAAACCAAATCAACAATGCCGACGTTGTAAGTAGTAAACTACCGAAATGGCAGCATTGTTTGACGTCACAAACAAATGAAGTTTGATCACGTGACGGCAAATCTAACGCAGGGATTAGTTGAATCCGTTACTCACGTGACTAACTTACTTTTTGAAAACACGTCTTGGTAAATGATCCATATCTCGGCTCCATATCAATCAATTTTCCTGTTTTAAATGTTCATTTATAGTTAAATAGCTTCTTTATAACTTATGACCAAGTATAAGCCATGAAACAACCCCGAAGTATTTATTATCGCCTTTCAAAGTTGCGCAACTTTGTGGATTTTTGTAACGAGTCTTGATAAATTGCTATCAATGAAACAATGTAAAGTTGTACGTCATTTAGCAATCAAATATTTAGACAAATAATAAAGGAAGTTTGCGGTAGGTAAAACATCCGTCAAAAAATTCACATTTTACGTTTTCATTATAAACTAGTCATACAATACATACTGATACACAATGCACGTGTGTGCGCGTGCGCAACTAGACATAACCTTAAAAGCAATTAATTATTAAAATAATTGTACATATCACCAACAATAAACAGGGCTTTTTGTTGAACCATTAAAGGTATACGTCATTATCCTGCTTATCAGTAAGTATGTATTTCTAAGCACATTATCAATAAATATCATTTTAATTAAGAAACAGAGTAAATTAATTTGTTCATTTCTTCTTCTTCTTCTTAGCTTCCGATGCACCACCGCCACCCATAGAATCGTTCTTCCTTTTCTGCGCACCACTTTTATTGTTACTCTGCGTGGATGTATTCCCAGACTTGGGAGCCTTCTTCTTCTTCTCCGCCCGTTCCTTCTCCTCCAACTCTTGATTCTCCCTCTCGATCAACGTAATCAACGTGTTACACCTTCTCTGCAACTCCATTGCCGTTCTACTCTTCAAAAACCAGTCAAACCGAAACTGAGGTGAACTTCTAACCGCCGCGCGCAATTCCTCATAAACATTCTCGCGATCAAAACCCAATTTGTGCAACATACACACCAAAAACCGATCTTCCTCCTCCATATAATTTTTCCCCTTATTAGTACCATACGCAATACGTAATTGATGGAACGGCGCACGGTATCTCCCCATTTTGGCCTCCAACGCGCGTTTTATACTCGCCCTGCGTTGAATTTTTCCTTCGCCCTTTTCAATCTGAGCCATAATACGATCCACATCGGTTAATTCATGACAACGCTCCCAAAACACAGCGGAATACTCCATAACCTCTTCCGGTGTTTTGCCCTCAACTTCTTTGGCTATGTTTTCAATATCATCACGGCCAAACTTTTCGTTCGCTTTAATAAACTGATTAAAGTCACGTTTCGACCAATTGGTAAATCCTTGCGATAGTAAATTTTCTTTTTCAATCACTTCCTCATCAGACAACTGTTCAGAATCGTCAATTTTCCTCTGCTCTTCTTTCTGTTGCTTACTAGCATCTGGTCCAAGTTCAACATTTTTTGGTACTTTGTATCCCAAAGATTTACGGAAATAATAAATTTCTTGGTCCAAAAGCTCGAACAAACGCGGCGGGAAAAATTGAAAATCTTGCACAATCGGCTGCTTAGGAGGACGTGGAGCTTTGGGTGCTTTAGGTTCAGAAACCCTTAACGCTTCCCTAAAGTAAGCATCCACCGCGTAATTAGCTTTACGTTCACGCTTCGGCGGTTCGATCCAATTACTCAAATTCGTTTTTTGCTTTTCTCTATAATCCTCACCTTCAAAGTTGTAAAGATTAGCCGGCGCATCCATAGTGAAATTCCGCAAACTAGACTCCCCCAACTCTTCTAACTTTTCAGTAAGTTCTTTAGTCTTCGACTCACCGCGTTGCAAAATATCATCGATCTCCTCATCTTTTAAATCTGAATCTTTAGACGCAAAAACATGATTCGCGCCGTGACGAATCATCTGAATCATTTCGTCTTTATTAAGTTGCGCTGTTTTACTATCTACTAACCGCCCTTGTTGAATGACAAGTTTATCAAGACGCAGCTTAACCTCGGCTCTTTCAATGATTTTCTCCTCGACGGTATTTTCCGTAATAAAACGAAAAACTCGCACTTGTTTTTTCTGTCCGATACGATGCGCGCGATCCATAGCTTGTAAATCCATCTGAGGATTGTAGTCAGAATCATAAATAATAACCACATCGGCTGTTGCTAAATTAATACCCAACCCCCCAGCGCGTGTTGATAACATAAACAAAAACTTTTTACTATTCGGTTCATTATACTCGTTAATCTGCCGCTGACGGTCTTCATGCGGTGTTTGACCGTCTAACCTACAATAATTAAACTGCCGCCAATGACAATAGTCCTCAATAATATCTAACATCCGCGTCATTTGAGAAAAAATCAACACCCTGGACCCTTGTTCCTGTAACTTAGGTAGTAGTTTATCTAACACTACCATTTTGCCGCAATTAGTCGCTAAATGTATATCGGTCGTATAAGGCGGCCCTGGTTCAGCGCCATCAAACAAATACGGATGATTAGCGCATTTACGCAACTGCATCAAAATATTTTGCAAGCGCATTTTTTCGACTTTTCCCGCCCCGTTGACAATGTCAATGTCTTTCATGAGAATCTTAGTGTACCATTCGCGCTGCATTTTACTAAGCCCCACATAAACTTTGACTTCCTTCTTCGGTTTCAAACGTTTCTCGACTTCAGATTTTAACCTCCGAAGCAAAAACGGTTTAAGCACAGCGTGCAAACGCTCGATCAAAACATTATCCCCACCAAAACAAGAATTAGTATTAAACCAAGCGTCAAAATCATCGGAAGAATTAAACACATCAGGAAGTAAAAAATTTAACAAAGCCCACAATTCGTGAAGATTATTTTGAAGAGGTGTGCCAGTCAGCAGTAGACGATTGGTGGTTTTGAATTCTCGTAGGATTTCAGAGAGCTTAGATTTTTCATTTTTGATGCGATGAGCTTCATCAATGATCATGTAACGCCAGTTAAACTTCTTGAACACTGATTTTTCTTTGATACACATTTCATAGGAAGTGATGCAAACATCCCATTCACCAGGCATTAAAACTTCGCGGATAAAAATACTCTAAACACAAAATAATTTTTAGATTAGTTTTGGTTGTCATAGTTTAATATGAGGTTAACCTACCCTAGCTTCTTGATCACCGATCAAACAAACAGCTTTGATGCTTGGACACCATTTCTCAAACTCATTAGCCCAATTAGATAGAGTGGACTTGGGCACAATAACAATATGTGGTCCAGGAATGTTTTTGTAATGTTTCATGTAACCCATCAATGAAATTGTTTGTAAAGTTTTACCCAAACCCATTTCATCAGCAAGAATGCCATTAATACCATTGTCATATAATGACACCATCCAATTCAAACCTCTGATTTGATAATCCCTCATTTCACCATTTTTTATGTAATGTGGCGAAGTATCAAACCGAATACTCTGTTTTGTTTTTGTATTAGTTTCTGCCAATAGTTCTTCATCTTCTTCTTGTTCAGTTTTTCTATGTCTGTGATCTGCTGCATCATCCTTCTCTTTAGCTTTACTTGGTCTACCTGCTTTTGGTTTTGTTGGGGATTTAGCAACTGGATTTGTCATGAAATGTGAGAAAATCTCAGTTTGTTTCAAAAGATAATCAAATCTTTTGCCTCTGTCTGTTTCTACTTTAGCTTCATAGTCTTCGCCTTTGCCGCGCGAAGAAGGAGCATCAGATGAAGATTCTTCATTCTTTAAATAAAAAATGATTGTTTAAATTATTTTTGAAATAATTGAAGTGAGGTTATGATAAAACAAAACAATTGTTTTTTATAAAACAAAATTTGTTAGGTGGCCATTATCCTCGAGTTGTAACGGTGCTAGGTTTACTAGTAGTGTGTAGTAGGAGTACTAGATTTCATTTTATGTCTTCATATATTGAAGAATAACAATAAATACTCACAATTGGCGAATTCTCGCCAGTTTCTTCGCCGGTAGGCTCTTCAACTTGTTCCTCAGGCTTCGACATGGTGTTCTAAGTTGACTTTTTTGGACAAACACACCTTTAATTACGTTTTTCCAGAGAGAATTCTTAGCGAAATTAATTGACGCCGCTTCAGCAGCTTCTGAGTAACACAACGCGTCGTACAGTGAGGTAAAGGAAGCGCAGATGGCGATATACCGCGGGAAAAACGTTGTTCTTGGACAATCACAATGAAAGCGACAGTGCTGCCACTGCCTAGTTCAAGGCTACAAGAACTTTTAAATAAACTCGTAAAAAAGACTTTTAAACCTACTTAAACCGACTAGTAAATGAATAAAATAAAATTACATTTATTATTTTGTATTTTTAAATAACTAAACATAATAAAAATCAATTCAATTTAAGTTATTTACTATTTAAAATCATCGTTTTACTTCGTACAACTTCGTAAGAGTATTCCAATTCTAACCTAACCTAACAGACACCTGTCAGTTTTGTTAAGTCCATAATTCATAAAATTCATTGCCATCAACAACAGTATTAAATCGATAAAAATTAAAACAAAACATGGACAACGTAAGTCACGCCTTTAAATAATAGCGTAAAAATTAATAAATAATTTATATTGTAGAAACAATCGAATGTCAATTTTAAAAGTGGTATTGTGACCACTAAGAAAAAATCCTTGGGACCTAAATTTGAGCTCACGAAAGAACAAGAAACTGACATCAAAGAAGCGTTTGATCTGTTCGATACTGAAGGATCTGGAAAAATCGACGCCAAAGAATTAAAAGTCGCAATGCGTGCTTTGGGATTTGAACCTAAGAAAGAAGACATCAAAAAAATGGTTGCAGAAATTGATGTAGATGATGCAGGAAAAATGTCTTTTGAACAATTTCTGAAATTAATGTCAGTCAAAATGGCTGAGAAAGACTCTAAGGAAGAGATAATGAAAGCATTCAGACTGTTTGATGAAGAAGAAGAAGGTGTTATAACTTTTAACAAGCTTAAAAGAGTTGCCACTGAGTTAGGTGAAACTATCACTGATGATGAGCTGCAGGAAATGATTGATGAAGCAGACAGGGATAATGATGGCAAGGTCACTCAGGAAGATTTTCTAAGGATTATGAAGAAAACTAGCTTGTATTGAACTATACTAATTTTTTTTATCAAATTTTTGAATTTATGAATATTTTTATAAGTATTGTTTTTACTTTTTACAAGTTTTATGATGAAAATGTTCCTTATGTTGTATTTTTTGACTTGTCTAGTCATTAATATTAAACCTTACAGTATTTCTTGGAAAATTATCTGCATTTATTGAACTTTAACTGAACCATCAGCTAAACCAAAATAAGCTTTAACTGCCATTTTAATGAACAATCCTGTCTCAACCACACCAGGAATCATTAGAATTTCTTGATTAATTTGTTCCCAATTTACATCTTGTTTGTATTCCACCCAATCTAAGATGAAATTCCCATTATCTGTTACAACAGGACCAGCTTTAGCAACAGCCATTCGTAATCTTAATTGTCCACCGTATTTAGTTTCCAATTTTTGTTTGATTGGCACATAAGCCATTGGTACAACCTCAATTGGAATGCCTTTTTTGTATTGATCTCCTAACCTTGCACTGTTTTTTGTATAATCAGCAATGACTACCATTTCTTTAGCACAACTAGCAACGATTTTTTCTTGTAACAAACAACCACCACCTCCTTTGATTAAATTCATGTTGGCATCTACTTCATCTGCTCCATCGATGCATACATCCACCACAGGGTTGATTTCTAGTTCTGTTAAGGTTAATCCGTGATTGATGATGAGTTGACGTGCTTGGAAACTTGTAGGAATACATTTTATGTTAAGTTTTTCTTCTTGGACGCGTTGTGCTAGTCTTTCAGCCGCATATATTACTGTTGAGCCACTGCCTACACCGATTACACTGTTTGTTTTCACGTATTCGTTTACAGCGCGATATGCAGCAGCCTTTTTGGCAGATTCAAGAGACATTTTTAAATTTTTTGATGGTGGCTTCGTGGAGTATTTAAGCAAAGTTAGAGTAAAACATGGGAACCGCATGGGTTACTACAGGTTACTATCAGATTTAATGGAATGTTTTGAATGTCAAGTCAAGATCAAACAAATATACACAATACAGTAAATTTAAAAAAGCAATAAATCGTGGTATAATTCGGTATAATTTATCAAGTTTTGTAGGTTAGTTTAACCTTGAGTGATTTTAAATCATTACAAATTAAATTCATAAAAATGTACTTACAGTTTTCCGATGCTTTTTCTTTATTAAATTATGCATTTTCTTGCAAACTGTTTAACTAACTATTGCAACTATGTTATAAGAACGTTTTTTTTCAATTACAGATTCAAGTAAATCAATTAAATGTCAATACATGGCTTGCTTTATTTTGTTTTTGAAGTTTTGAATTAAATTTGTTTTCAATTTATTGATACTATATAAAATAAATAAAGTCCCAGGCAAACTGTTTAGTTTTTTAAGTCTAACTCTTTAGCTGTATTATAAAAATATCAAATTATATAGTTAGATAATAAGTTATTATCAATTTTTCAGGACCTGTTTTGCAAAAAAATGAAAGACTAGAGGAAAATGGATCTATTAGGTGTACAGTTGGTTGCATATAATAGAACATTAGTTGTTCAAATTGTTCAAATTCGTCAGATTATATTCAAAGCATTCAGTAATAGTACCTTGTTCCGTCATTTTCTTAAAAAAAAATAAACAAATTGTTTAAAAACTTATTTTTTGTGTGTCATAATAAAATAAAATAAACTAAATGTTAATTTATTTTATTTTAAGTAAAACACGTAATATTTTGTGTGTTCAAAGTAATTTACCGTATTAAATTTATTAAATTAGTTTAAAAAACGTTATTTAATGCGCAATATCTTCAAAACAAAACAAGATACAAACTTAGGATTTTCACCATTTGGTTGATTGACTATTTAAGAATATATATTGTAAATTTAAATTAAATTGACCCACCCACAAAAAAGTTATACAAAATTTTCTAAAAACTTTCCCATTTTTTCTTCACAAATGAATAAACAAAATAAATAACAAAACGTTTTTATAATCTTCACTAAACTTAATTGAAAGAAAAACAAAACTAATGTCACCCATACAACTAAAAACTGACTACCACATTAGAAAAAATGATGATATATTGTTTAAACACGTAGCATATCTTGTACCTGTGGCCACCATGCTGATTACACATCCCACATACCACGTGCCATGTAATTACATTCTGATGATCAACCATTATGCGATTGATATCGCCATTTGTAATAACGCACGCTTTTGATGTCCGATCAAATCTTATCATTACCGCAGCATGTTGACTCGTCAATAATTAATTGGCGTGTGGTGAATGATGCCTTAATACTTTGACCTTAATGCCAACTTGTAATCGCTTGCAATTGCAAGGTGAATCAGTTGCTTGTCTTGGCTCAAGACATCAAGACATTACAATGCTTTACACTCTCCACCATTAAAATCCCCCATTAAACCGACTCTAAAACAAACAAAAATTGATGATTAAATATTGCACAATAAAATTTTATTTAAAAATAAAATAGATTTTTATGTCTAATTTTAAACTTGATTACAATCGCGTTCTGTTAATTATTTCCGGCAACAGATACACAGATACTAACAGAATTATTCAAATTCCGCACTGACTTGCACCGAGTGTAGTTGTTGTTTTGTGTGTTTAACGTTTCAATAAAAAATGAATCCAAATTTACATAAAATCTTAGGCGGCGTTGGTTTCGGTGTGCTTTTGTTTGGAATCATGGGCACTTGGTTTTTGTTTCCAGCGATTATTAACATGGCAATTCATGCGGTAAAACAAAAAACAAACAAACAAACTAACAGACTATTAATAGTAACGTAAAACTTGGTTTCGCTTGTTTAGAACATTGATTTGAAAGAAGGCACAATGGGTTATGACACTTGGAAAGTCCAACCGTTTCCGTTAAAGTTCAAAATTTATTTCTTCAACGTCACCAACGCAGCAGAAGTTCAACAAGGCGCTAAACCGATTTTGAAAGAAATCGGACCCTTTATTTATGAGTAAGCATTGATTACATAACCAAACTTTAGATATAACCTTAAAACACTGTTGTGTGTGCTTTAAAGTCAATTTCGTGAACGTGTAGCTGTTTCACTCGACAAAGACAAGGACGTTTTAAAGTACATCTTAAAGAAATACTATTATTTCAACAAAACGGCATCGGGATGTCATGATCAAGACGATGTTGTGACAATAATCAACGCTGCAATGGTGGTAAGTGTTTTTTTTTTCATATTTCATAACCTAAAAATTTGATAAATACAAATTTTAATAGGGTACAGCCCTTCAAGTTCAAATTATGTTACCCACCGCAATGTCAATGGTCAGCCAAGCCATCCCTTATTTGTATCCAGGCGCTAAAGATATTTTCCTCACAGCTAAAGTTAGAGATATTTTATTTGACGGCATCAAACTCCACTGCACAGACCCGGCTGTTGAATTTATTTGTGGCGCAATGAAGGGAACTTTACCGAAAACGATAAAAGTCGCGCCGAATGGTCAAGATTTTATTTTTTCTATGTTCAATCATGTAAGTTATCTTAATATGTACTTAACCTCAACTTTAACCTAAAACTTTAACCTCTAAATTGCTAATAAATAGTTAAACGGCACTGATGATGGTCCTTGGGAAATGGAGCGTGGTATGAAGAAAAACACAACGCGCGGGGAGGTTTTCAGTTTTGAAAATGAAGAAATCCTAGATATTTGGGAAGAGGATTCAACGTGTAATATGATCAACGGGAGTGACACATCCGTGTTTTTTGTGTTGCCTAAAAAGCGTCCGCAAAGAATTTACTCGTTTGCACAAGATTTTTGTAGGTTAGTAACTTTTGAAGCATTTTAAGGTTAGAATTGGGTTATGTTGAGATTTTGCGGTTATAATTTATGATTTATGTTTAGATCTATTTATATAGAGTATGAAAAAGAGACAGAAATGTATGGTATGAAAGCAGTGAGGTATGTTAATACACCAGGACCGTTAAATTACGATTCGGGCGAAATGAAATGTTTTTGCCCGTTTGTGGAGGATGAAGAGGGTGAAGAAGAACAAATTTGTCCTATGAATGGCCTCGCTGATATTACACCCTGCATGAAAGCACCTGTACTTATTTCTTTTCCACATTTCTTGCACGGAGACCCGAAGTTATTGGATTATGCTCAAGGACTTAAGCCTGATAAGAAAATTCATGAGATTTATGCTGTTCTTGAGCCTGTAAGTTTGTTCACAATTAAAAAAACAACAAATTTTGATCTTAAAGAAGACCCTTGGGGTTTTAATTTATTGTTTTGTTGATTTTGATGTTTTGATAGACCACAGCATCACCATTATCCGGTTGGAAACGCGTACAACTCAATATTCAAGTAAAACCCATCCAAGATTTCGAATTGTTGGACAATGTAACCTCCGGTGTGTTCCCTATAATGTGGCTGGAGGAAGGCGTGGATTTACCGGATGATTTCGTGCACATTTTAACCAGCAATTTTTTAAAAATCAAAATGGTGAACGCGATGAAAGTGATTTTGATTGTCGCTGGTCTTGGTTTGTCAGTTGCTGGTGGAGTTTTGGCCCTAAAAAAGGAACGATTACTGTGTTTTGCTAACAATGACACTGTAGATATTACCGTTATGAATGGGAAGAAAAATGCAGGAAATGATAAGAACCCAAATGAAGAGGGTGGAGTGGTCAATCCGGTTTTTGAAGGCAATGCAGCGTTGCGACGAGAAGGCGGTGTACCACAAAGAGTTAATAATCCGGGACAAAATGTACGCAATAATAATAATAATGGACCGGCATGGAATGCACAAGTTTGGCATTCGGGGGAGGCAAATGGGAATTAAAGACAACACACTGTTTTAACTAATCGTGCTAACCAATGTTTTGGTGTATATTAAGTTGCATACATTAAATGTTTAAATTTGTTATGAAAACACGTTTGTTCAGTGAAGAAAACACAAAAACACAATAAAACAATACTTATTATTTAAATTTTATTTACATATGTTGTTCCTTATGTAGTTTATTGTAATTTACAATCATTAATTGTGAAATTCTTGTCAATTTACAGCGGTAAATTTGAAAACACAAAAAATTTAAATTTTCAAAAAATCAAAATTTTTTTTTTTGATGCAAGTAATACTTCAGGGTCATGAAAATATTATGCCGTTTAATTTTTAGAAAAAAATTTATTTTAAAAGGTTCAAATGTTGATTTTACCACAGCGCCAGCTGTAGGATTAAAGCGGACATTAAAACTTTAAACGCTCATATCTCAAAACTAACTTTTTAAGTTCCAAAGACAAATAACTCCGACAATTTTCAACCGAATGACTTGAAATTTAGAATATATCTTTAAATATACACAGTCTATGGTAGTAAGTAAGATTTTGTTTTTATATTGCATGGTTCATTAGTTATTAACAATTATCTGACATTTTTTATGCAATTTTTTATATTTTACTTTCGAAGAGCGCCATTTGGTCAAATGTCATCAATATAGGGCAACAATTTTACGTATATTTATAGCAAATATTATATACAATGAAATACAATTAAAAAAATTATTGATTTATTATGATTAGATTAATTATTGAAGCTGTTAGTCCGGGCGTGAGCTCTGAAAAAAACGCGTCATGGCAAAAACGCTGTACCGTTGCTATTTTAAAGTAAATCACTTCGAAAAAATTATTGTAATTAGTCATTAACATGTATAATAAAATTACGTTTAAATAATTTTGTTTTATTTTATAGTATTTCTGTAAAAAAATCCTAAACTTTTTAATTTTGTTTATACCAATATTTTGATGTATATGAAGTTGCATACATTAAATGATCAAATTTGTAATTAAAATGCGATTTTTCAGGGAAAAAAACACAAAACACAATAAAACAATTCTTACAACTAAAATTATATTTACACATGTTGTTCCTTATACATTTTTTTGTAATTTACAACCCTTAATTGTGAAATTTCTTCAATTGCATTAATTTTAACGATGCAAAAATACAAACAAAATCGAACGTACGTTAATTTGTGATTTGAATTTGAAAAATACAATAAATTACACGATTAATCCTATGATTTTTAATGTAATAACACAATACATACCACAATATAATTTGTATAATGTGCATAAAAAATATCGCAGTCATATTGGAAATATCACATACATTTCTTTTTGTGTTTACTTCTAAGTTTGTAAATAAATTAGTAACTTAGTATCATTAGAATACTATCGATCGATTTGAATAAAAAACACGAAGACAACGCACAAGAAAAAAAAATTCTCATCGTCAAATCAATAAAATACAATTTGTCATAGTTTAAACGAAATACAAGAAAATTAAACCACTAATTCTTGTTGTAAGCAAATTATTTAACCCTTGATTAAATCCTGAATCGCAAAAATCGTGCCGGAAACCAAGGCGAACAATGAGAAACAAGCAAGAATTGTGTTTTTGATTAAACGCCATTTGAAAATCCCCAATCGTCCGTCCCACATTAAAACGGTATCAACCACAGCGGGGATGAAAATCCCAAGAGTGGATAAACAGATTGAACCTACAAGACCAATAATTGGTTCTAGATTGGGTACAGCAGCGGCAATTCCTGCCGAAACAGCGACCAAAGCGCTGCGTACGGCGATTTGTGAAATGTTGTGGAATTTATCTGGAATTCGTTCTTTCAAGACCATATTCCAAGTGATTTCCATTGGTACATGGAATTGAAGACTGTAGGTAAAGAATACTGCCAATAAAATACATATTTTAGCCACTTCAGCCCATCTAGAACAAAAAAAAACAAATTAATTAAAAAAAATACTTCTAGCGCCATCTAAATTTAAACTACATATTAATACACGTGTAAAACAAGTTGTATACTTACGAGTCGCCATCAGGAAGATTGTATGTAATACTGGCTTCAGTTGCATCGCCGAATTTTAAATATCCGAAGAATCCAATGACGGAATACAAGGTGACAACGATAGCCATAGCGATGTTGAGGACTCCAGGACATCCTAAGAACTGTTGTGGTTTGTTCATGCTGTTCTCCACGGGCATGACTACACCAATGCCTTCCATGGCGAAGATTACGGTGCTGAAGAAGATTGGAAGGTTGCCGATTGATGACACCATCTCACGATCGTCGGTGTCTTTAATGTCGGTGAACATGAACTTTAAGGTAATTCCAAAAGAAATTACCATGAAGACATTGGCCAGGAAGGAGAAGGGTACCAAGTATTTTAGTTGACGTAATTGACATGTTAGAATCAGTGGGAACAGAACTAAGGAGATGTAAACGTAGATGGACCAATCGACGAGGTCCCTTGCGTCTATAACCTATAAAATTATGATACAAATATTAGACATAACCTAACTTGATTGCTATTCACTAGTTTTGTGTGGTTTGTTGATGTTTGACGTACCTTTTTAAGGGATTCTGACACAAATACCACGTATACACTTCCGCCCATGAAGTATGTTACGCATAATGCTATATTGACGAAGTATCTGGAAAAATAATTAATGTTTTTATTATTATCAACGTAATTTTTGATTCCGGCTGTAAATTTAAGTAAAAACTTAGTTTAAAAAGTGAAAGGTAGCTAACTTTGTGGTTGTTTGTCGTTGGTTAGTCATTATCATTATAAAATGTTAAATTAGCTTGTAAATTAACTTGTATATTGGTAATTCCTAGATTACTTAAGTTAATAATTGCGAAAAATAATTTTATTTAATTTGTTTCGTTTTTTTTTTCTTTGGGTTTTACAGAAATAAATAGATTTGTTTTGTTTTTGTTTTGTTTATGTTTTTGTTTTACTCTATTAATTTGTAGCAACATTAATAATAAATAATTGACATGAAAAGCGTGTGGATATTGTGGAAATAATGTTAATTGTGTCAAATGTTACAAATTATTACAAATTCTTACAAAATGTTACTTTGTGTTGAAAAATATAATATAAAATTATTATTTTTGAGTGCATTGAACCATAAATTATTCCGTGTAATGTTTCAGAGTTGTGTTAATGTTTAATGTTAATGTAAAAGTTATTAAAATTGTGTTTAATTTATTATTATTTTGATTTATTGTATGCAACCAAATGAACAGTTTTTTGTGTTTTTTGATACAAAAACATTAAAAAGTACTATTAATAATGATTATATAAAAAATGTTTATAACAAAAGTTGTTTAGAATTAAATAATCTACATTTTATCTTAGTATAGTTTTTTGATAAATAGTACCAATTTTTTTAAATTGACAAAAACTAAATATATTGTAGCAAGTTATGCATTAGTTATCCATGTTTTTTTACACAAAACAACTAAAAACTACCCTTAATAATAAAAATACCGAAAAATGTTTATAACAAAAGTTGTAGGCAATTAAATTATCTACATTTTACTTTAGAAAAATTTTTTACAGGTTGCATAAGTTTTAAGTAAATTCAATTTAACTAAATAAAAATCAGCACGATAATCAAAAATGTTTCAATGGTTTTTTATACAAAACAACTAAAAACTGCCATTAATAATAAAAATATCAAAAAGTGTTTATAACAAAAGTTGTAGGTAATTAAATTGTCTATATTTTATCTTAGTAACTTTTTTTGATAGAACGCACCAATTTTGCTTAAAATCAATAATAAAACATACAACACAATATAAAGTTAGAAGTTGTATTGTATGCAACCACAAACACACTAAAATAATCTAATCAATAATAAGTAGCAAAACAAATAAAAATTATGATTTTTTTTTATCTCTGGAATAATTCCACTTTGATTATAACGATTATAACATTTATTCTTGTGATCTCGTCATCTGCAGCGATGTGAATCAATCGAGTGGAACGATTAATCGACCAATCCTCGTGTTGGATTATAATAATACGTCAAGGCCGTCTACAATACCTAATGGCTCATAACTGCTCTATGTTTACACAGCTCTTCAATATTCTATGTATTTCTTGCGAATTAGTGACATGACATATTAATAGTTGTGTTTTTCTATGTTTATATGAACTGCTCCTGCTGTTGTTCTGATATTTGAATAAATAATGAATATGTAATAAAAAAACGAAATTAAATTTCGTAGAATTACCAAAAGTTTTACGAAAATATAAAACATCCTGCTTATAATTAGTTTTTTTTGTTTTGTTTTTTTGTTTTGTTATTCGTTGAGTGTGTAATTCACAGAGGGCGTAAATTGACGTCACAAATATCAATTTCTCATGTTATCAATAAATTTCCAATCAAACACAATGAACAATGTACATAAATAATGAACTAAATAATCAACTGAAGGATCAATTGTATTCTTTATCTGTAATTTGTGTAATTACTAATTATCTATGTTTGACATTTATTTATTATTAATGGTGGATTATTTTCTTTTTATTAATCATAAAGAGAAGTAATATTTAATTCAGTCAAGGTTAAAATCATTAAAATTATTTAGTTAATTAATTTAATTTTTTTTTACGTAAAAATTAGTAAAATGTGAATTTTGATTAAAAAGTTGATTGAGTACAATTATAATCGGTTAAAAACGTGTTTAAACATGATTTGAACTAATAAGTCAATGTAAGTCAATTGCACATGCGCACATGTCCGTTTCAGACTTGAATGCGTAAAGGCACGCGTGCAGACTTTGCTAGACAGCGTGTCGCGACGTTCATTATGTACGGCCCAGTACGGCCCCATCCAATACGAGCCATCATCAATGATTTCAATGAAATCAACATGTCAATATCGTATGATGACGTCGAAGAAAGTGCGATTTACTTTACTCAAGTTAAGGCGTTGTGGTACATGAGTAAAAGTTGTAAAAACGTTTTTAACACTTTTAGCAACATGTTCTTACTTATTTTGAACAAATTGATTCATTTGTGAAAATTTACGATAAGATATTTGTGGTTTTTATGTTGAAACGCAATTTTTCAAAGATTTTTTACGTTTTTTTCTTTAGTTTTATTGAATTTACGCAAAACTAGTGCATTCTACTAAAAATTGTTACTAAGATAAAATGTAGGTAATTTAATGACCTACAACTTTTGTTTAAAACATTTTTTGATATTTTTATTATTAAAGACAGTTTTTAGTTTTTTTGTGTTAAAAAACACTGAATTTTTTTTAATAACATTCTGATTTTACTTCAGTTTTATTGAATTTATGCAAAACTGGTGCATTCTATCAAAAAATGTTACTAACATAAAATGTAGATAATTAAATTCTACACAACTTTTGTTATAAACATTTTTTCATATTTTAATTATTACTACTTGATATTTATGTTTATGTTTTAATAAAACCACAAAAACCACAATAAATCGTCGATAAATCAAAAAGAAAACGTGATGAAACTAATAATTTTAATCAAACAATCAAAAACTCAATAAATTATATTGTTATAATGCATTAATGAAGCGATGCGACCTTTACCCAGTAATTCACTGACCTTTTTTAAACTTTATTTTCATTGTTACGCAACGCTACACTTCACACACTATTACATTAACCCAGCGTTGTATGCGCACTGCTTAATGCGTTCGCGCATGCGCGCCACACACATAATTAGCGTTGACTTTTCATAAAATATGTAAACGACACTCTCGCTTGACTCTCGCTGATTGCTGACACGAAACAGGTTGCAGTATGACCGATGAAAACTATCCGTTGAATTAATTTCATATTATAAATTTGAAAACTTCATTAAACTCTCAATTGATTAAAACCTATTGTGGTTTTTTGTTATTTTGTATTTTGTAGACATTGGGACATTGGGTTTTATTGTGAACGTGACAAGAATATAAAATCTCTTCAAGGCGGATGTCAATTTGTACTTTTTTTACCATGATGATGCTCGATGACGACTTAAGTCAAGTTGACAAGTGGAAACAAATTATTTTAACCCAAAAATTTGCATTAAAACATCATCTACGTTGAGAATTAATGGTCGCAACAGACAAAGGTAACCTTCAAGATGTTAAAATTGGTTGAAATCAAATAAATTGAGTTTTAGGTTAAAAATTAAGTCAAAATTATTTGAAAACACGTCTGGCCATGACCAACTGCACTTAAACGTTTAAGTATTGATCGTGAATCTGTAAAATTGCGAAACGGTGGAACATCTTGGACGACGCCAAAGAGCACATCGACAACGATTCGCGCGATTGTTTTGTGTTGGAAAAATAAACAAAATATAAACTTATTTTAATAATAAATGTCATGAATATTAATTGAAACTATTAAACGTTAAATAAACTTGTTTTCTGTCTGTATTGCAGTCGTTAATGCAGTTTGTACTATTTTTATTTATAAAAATCAGTAATTTTTAATTTTTAATTCTTTTTGTTCTGAAGGTTTTTGGGGTTTTAAGCAAAATTGGTGCGTTCTATCAAAAAATGTTACTAATATAAAATATAGATAATTTTATTACCTACAATTTTTGTTTATAACATTTTTTGATATTTTTATTATTAAAGGTAGTTTTTAGTTGTTTTGTGTTAAAAAACATTGAACATTTTTGAATAACATGATGACTTTTTTTAGTTTAATTGAATTTACTTAAAATATGTGTATCCTATAGAAAAATATTACTAAAGTAAAAGATAGATAATTTAATTCTACACAACTTTTGTTTAAAACATTTTTTGATATTTTCACTAATAAAGGCAGTTTTTTGTTGTTTTGTATTAAAAAACATTGAACATTTTTGAAAAACATGATAACTTTTTTTAGTTTTATTGATTTTACTTAAAACTTGTACATCCTACAAAAAAATGTTACTAAGAAAAAAGATAGATAATTTAATTGCCTACAACTTTTGTTATAAACTTTTTTTAAAATTCTTATTATTAATAACACTTTTTAGTTGTTTTGTGTTAAAAAACAATGAAAATTTTTGAATAAAATACTGTCTTTTATTATGTTAATTAAATTAAAGAGATTAATTTAACCATGACCTACTCCTTTATTTTTGGTAGTGCGTATTTGGCATTGAATAAATTAATAAATAATTAAATAATTTAAATCCCTGAAGATCTACATTTATAATTTCAATTGTCAATGCCATAGTTGTTCAATTGTGTTTTAGACTTTTAAACATTTAAACTTTTAAACAAAATATTATGTAGTGTAAAAAAGTAATTTAAAATGTATTATGCTTTGTATTTGTTATATTGTTGGTTGTATTTAATTCATTGTTGAACGACTCAAAAGTTTAGAGTTATTTAGTAAATTGTACCTGAAATAATTACAAAACAAACAATTTATGACTTCCGTTTAGATACGTTTCAAGGATGTTTAACTAAGTAAATATTTTGGTTTGTATTTATTTTTTAATGTTTTTTTATTTAACTATTTAACCACTTGCTATTAAACTAGGTGAAATTTTTGTTGTTATATTTAAAAATTTAAATACGTGAATCATCATATTGTGAAATGAATTTGTTAATAAATTTCGCCGCCCGTATTTTGTTTCGCACGTAACGCATACGTAAAAAACGAATTTAACAAACTGCATTTGTAAGTTTTTAAGCGTAGAGTTGATGTTGTTTTGTTTTGAGTTTTCAGTTTCAGTTTCAGTTCAACAAAATTTCACTGTAAAACAAATGCAAAACTACTAATCTACTAATATCGTACGTGTGTGTTTTTTGTTTTTTTCACACAAGTAAGCATAGTAGGTGGAGTGTTTGTTTGTTTTTTATTTTTTCTATTGGTTATTAGCTGTATCAACTACTATATTTACTTGTGTTAGTTTTTTAGAATACACACACACTATTTGTGTTTTTGTTGTTTCGCATTTTGTTTTTTATATTTTTGCAGTACGCTATTGAAGATTTTCTTTTGGTTTCTTTTACGTTAACTTTAAATCCTTTGAATGTTAGGTTGTTTTCTTTAAAGTTTGTTTGTTTTTTATTTATTCCAAAACCAAGACTTGCTTGCTTTAAATAAAAATTCCTAAAAAAAACTTAATATTTAAACATCTTATTTGGTGTTTCTGGTTTTCTGGTTTATTACCATAAAATATTTATCCAAGAATGACGTAATTCACAAATTCTTCACTTTACTTTTAAATTTTATGACTTTCTGGGTTTTTACAAAGTTTGTGAACACAATGCACTCATTTCGCACTGAATTCAACGAAAATAAGGTGAGTGAACACTCAAAAAGGTCAAAACAAACCACAATTTATTTAAATAAAATAAAATATTATTTTATCTAGAGTGTTTTCTATTGTTCATAAAGTTTCCATATTCAGCAAAGTAATCTTCCAATCAGTACTTGATTTCATTTTATAATTTTTTTTATATTTAATTGATTGCATTGTATTGTATTATTTGTATTATTATTATTATCATGGCAGTACTTACTCAGCAGCTTTTGCCCATGGTCGACACGCACTCGGCCCGTTTTCGAAAACGGCGCCAGCCGTCTGCGAGAAACCAAGGCTCGGTACCTTCCGCTTCCTGGACATCTCATGCGAGGCCTTCACCTATAAAACCAAACAAAACAAAACACACAATTAATTACTTTTGTTTCTTATAACACCAAAAAAAAAACAAATGCACTACATAAATTTTTACACAAACAAACAGAAATAAAACAAAATACACACTTTTTAAATGTTAACTTAACCTAACTATTACATAACCTATATTATATCCTATTATAACCTACAAATTAACAAAATATTCAAAACAAACAAAACAAACAAAAAATAAACCAAACAAACGTAAAACACGTGCAATATTACTCATAATATAATTATTAATGTTGTTTCTATTAATTTCGCATTGTTGCTATTTGTTGAATTGAGTTGTAGAGTTAAGTGCGTGATTGCTGCATTTGACCTCGTCGAGATGAGTGCGGAAAAATGGATTAAATTAAACCTTTCGCTTTTCCATAAATAATTAGGTAAATAATTAATTAACCACACATTACACTCATTACGCATTACACACATTCTTTTTGCATATCACCTTGTGATTAACATAATGATTACACGCAAAACAAAACAATTCATTATTAAAAATAAATTTACTGGATATTTAATCTTTAAACACCAAAAACTTACATTTGTAATTAAAATATCAAAAATTGTTTCTAACAAATGTTGTAGGCAATTTAATTATCTAAATTTTATCTTAGTAACTTTTTTTCATAGAATGCACCAGTTTTAATTAAAACGTAAAAATATAACAAAAATCATGCAGAAAAACATTTTGATTGTAATTAATTTATTGTACTTTTCAAAAATTATTAAATATTAATGAAAATAAATAAAATGATTTGAAATTACTTGACCATCTGTAACTGTAAAGAGTAAAACATTTAGATTCGCACAATACGATTGAATTGAAATATAAAAGAGAAAGTAATGGAAGTACTTACAAGTACAAACATAGTTCTTATGCATTATTACAATCTTAATGCAATATTATTATTATTATTATACTATTACATTGTCATTATTATTATTACAACAAAATTACATTTCAATAAGTTTAGCGTCATTTCTTTAGATACACTTCGATTTTGTTTTTTGTTTTCTTTTGTTTTGTTTGGTAGTGTTGTGTAGTTGTTTTATTTTTGCTTTTGTTTCTGTTTTGTTTTGTATCTATAAGCATTGTAAACAGTTGCAATATAAAACAAAACATGTTTTAATAAAACGCGCAATTCCTTTAAATGTTTTTTGAAGCAAAAACAATAAATACCAAAACAAATTTTATAAACAATTACTTAAAGCATATTATGATTAATAGTTTAATACATGATATACTTATTACTAAACATTTAATTTATGACTCAACAATAAACGGATTTCCTTACTAATTACATTAAACTCTTTAATGCAAGTCTCTAATTTTCGTTTTTACAAACGCCACATGTCTTTATCGATTTTTTTTTCTTACATAAATAAATTTTCTAATCTTATTCCTTACTACTTGAATTCTTACTAACCTCAAATGGAAAAAAAACCTCAATAAATTGAAATAATTTCATAAAAAGATAAAAAAAAGAGTGAAACTTCCATTCCATTTAATCCAAACACTTGGTTGCGTTTATCGCGTTTATTCAGCGTTGCTTTTTAAATGTTTAAACATCAATAACGACGCTTTAATCGCTTGTAATGCGCGCAATACTTAACGCTTTAATGTTTAATTTGTGTTATTAAATAATTTCGTTTTTGGTTCCGATCGAACACCTTCCAAACCACATTTGTGTCATTATTTATTTATTTATGTACAATGTTTACAAATTACTCGTAACAATTCTTACTAAAATAAAATATATTACTTTTATTTATAATTAAATATATTATTATATAGCATTTTTAAATATTTGTTGTTAAAACCACAAAAAAAAGAATAAATAGTTTGTTTATATTTAAAATTTTAAACTTTCAAGGTACAACATTTCACACTTTATATGAACTTGTATACATTTTAAATATTTGTGCATATTTTAGTCGAAAAGTAACAGGTAATAACCTTCATTGGAATTTTACATCTCGCATACTCGAACTGATGAACTTAAAACTCCAAATAAAAATAAAAATAAATCATACAATTACCAATTCGATTCGCATGATAATAAAGTTAACGTGCTATTTTTCCACACACGTTTCTGTACTTATTGAAACACAGGTATCATATAAAATTTAATTAATTACACTCATTATTTCGTTAATGAAAAAAAATTACGAAAAAACGATGTTAGTATATTGCCAAGCTGATTGACAGCTTTTTATAGGTTATTTGCGGTTATAACCCATTATTAGTACTTATTTTTACTTACTACGTTCAACTCAAGTTCATAACATCAAATTCTGATGAATTTATTGGACCGGAAATGTTAAATCTCAAAAACTTTGCGAAATTGTCAATCAAACAAGCAAAAAACAACTACGTTTAGTTATAACTAGTTATAACTACATTTTAATATCGTTATTTATAAATAAAGTAGATCAATATGTAGCAATAAATAATTAATAACATATAACAAGTTTTAGGTTAATTTTTTTTTATCTCATTTATGTTGAGTTTTAAATTTAGGTTATGTTGATTTTAATTGTACATCAATTGTGCAATTCTTAACTGTTGCAGTCAATTAGATTGTTTTAGTCTTTAATGAGTGTGGAATATGTGTGGTAATCGTTATAACCTCAAACGAGAAGACTAAGAACAGAAAAATGTCAAAAACCTTGAACAACATTGCATGATCTGATGTATATGGACAACAAGACAGTGTATTTAATGTATCTTTACATTTACAACAAGACAAGAAATGGTAAAGTTTCAATGACTTTATGCACTCAAGTGTGAAATAATACAACTCTAGACATTATTCAACGCAATAAACATTGTTTTGTTTCTCAAACAAATGAAAACTACCAAAAACGAATGAAAACAAATGCAAACGAAGAGTGATAACAAGTGTTGTTGTGGTTTTAGGTTATGTTTGTTATGATTTACATACATAACCTAAAATATGAACTAGTTTTAGTTTGTTTTGTTTTGTTTTGGCATTGAACAATGGTAGAGTTAATTATTTGATTGTTTTATGTAACTATTTTTATAATATTATATAAAGAAAATGTTGTTTTTTTTTAACATTTGTTATTTTAAATAAATGACGTTGGTATTTAGGTCAACGTCAATTGGATTATCAGAGCGATCAGAGTCGTACATTGTGAATTTCGTTTCGAGCATGAAACGAAAATTATTATCATCAATTGCATTTTGAATGTGGTATTGAAACGAAACAAAATGGAAACTTAAGGAATTTATTGATAATGGACTGATACGTATAATATGCCATTGTGTTTTATGATTTGTTGTTTAATTATACCTGGATAGTTTGTCGATTCACTGAGTATTTGTCATTTGTCATTTGTCAAAACGTAAATACATAACATAACAATTGCAATATAAGTACAAGAAATGAGTAAGCGATGGAATACAATTAAGTGATAACGGTGAACGAATTAATTGTGTTGAAAATATAATAAGCACGTATCATATTATTAATCATTGATATTGGTTGTAATTCATTAACAGATATGCACTTTAAAATATTAAAAAAACAACAACAAAAAAGGAAAAAATTGTGTTGCTTTTTTTTAGTTTATTGCGTTTTAACAAAAACTGGTACGTAATATTAAAAAATGTTACTATAATAAAATATAGATAATTTAATTCTGAATAATTTTTGTTATAAACAATTTTTTTAATATTATTGGAAATAGGAATTTTTTGCGTTAAAAGAACAAAAAACATGAACAAATTTAAAGAAAACGTGTTACTTTTTCTTAGTTTTTTGCGTTTTAACAAAAACTGGTACGTTTTATAAAAAATGTAACTAAAATAAAATGTTTATTTATAAATTATCTATAACTTTTAATAGAAACTTTTTTTGATATTAATGCTACAACTATAAGTTTTTTTCTAGTCAAAATTTACAAAAGGTTTTAATATTTTGAAACGCAAACATTTTAATTCAAGTAAACCTTGGTTATTCTAATTGTTATCTAAATTATTTATTGAAATAATTTCCTACTATTAACAAATCCTTATATACATTTAGTCAAGCACTAATTATTTATTTCCATTTTTGCATAACATCATAATAATATATAATCTAAACTATTCGTTTCTTATCATTTTTTTATTCAACTACAACAAACTATAATAAAACCGCAATTTAAAAGTATTAACTCCAACAAAAAATAATTCTACGAATAATCGTGGTGTAATCCGTTTGAATTCATGACATATAAATGACATAACTTGATTAATTGTATTTATATTTTTAAACCACAAAGAACATCACTAATGTTTATAAATTTTTATAAACAAACAACACAAATAAATATAATAAAAAAATAAAATTTAAACTTACCAAAATGTGAACACAATGCGTACACAAAATTCCAACCACAATTGTACCAATAAATCCAAAAACGAGTCCGCCATTTTTAAACGCGTTGGGCATAGCCAAAATACCAGTTCCTAGGGATGATTTTACTAAATGGATCAACGATCCAAGTGAACTAAATTTAAAAAAATAAAAAAAATAAAATATTAAGTTTTTTGTTGGTTAGTTATAATTGAGGTTATAAAGTCATTAATGTGCGGTTATGTTACCTGTTTGAATGTTCAGTAGGCCGATGATCAAATGGATCATACAAACCATCCTTTTCGTTGATAGTTTCATTACTACCAACTGCAATTTTCATATCTTTTGGACCCAATTTAGTTCTAAACAAAACACATATAAAATTACAAATTACAAATATTGCAATAATCAATTAATTTAATGAACCTACGTTGAACTAAACTGGTCCACTGTAAACGTCGAAGGATAACGCGTTTTTTCTTTATCCTGCATCTTGGAAACACGTCAACCTGTAATGAAAATCCATAAATTAATAAAAAAAACAATGGATTTGAACAAAATATTGTTATAATTAAGATTAAAGCGATAAATAATTAATTTTGTAAGTAATTTTGAACGTAATTGATTACTTTTCATTTTATCAAGTCATTTATGGTTTATTACTTTAGTAAAAAATATCCTAAACATTAAAAAATTTGAAAAAATTAAAAACTGAACAATGAGTGTATTTAAAGTTGCCTATGTTGCATATTTTTAAAAAAGAATTTTAACAATTTTTTGTAACGGAATTAGTTTTATCAAGTCAATTACCATTCATTGCTTTTGACAAAAATTATTATTAATGTTTATTAAATTTAAAAATGTCTTGAACATGAGAAAACTTAAAAAACTAAATTTAGCTTGTATTAAAAGTTGCCTATGTTGTACATTTTTTAAAAAGAATTTTAACAATTTTTTGTATGTAATTGTTTTTATCAAGTCAATTATCATTCATTCATTGCTAAAATAATGTATTATTAAAGTTTATTTTAATAAAAAATGTCTAAACATTAAAAAACTAGAAAAAATTAAAATTATACTTTCAATGTATTATAAGTTGCCTATGTTATGAATTTTTTTTAAAAGAATTTTAATAAATTTAATTGTCAAAACCTTAATAACTAATAAATTTTAATAAAAAAATAATTAAGATTTTATTTAGACTAATATTATTAATTTTATTGTTAAATTTAATAATATAATTATGTTTATTTTTTAAAAATTTATTTTTACGATTTCGGATCATTTGTTATTGATTGACATGTACGTATTGAATGTTTGATTATTATGTGAGATTATGCGGATTATGGCATTATAATGTTGTTGGATTTGTATCGCTAGGACGCAATCTCGCACGGTAGTCGAGGTTCCGCGCTCGTCGCCGAAGAGAAAGTTATCCAAGTTATCCATCGAAATCGGTGAAAAATTATGGCGTCCGGAGAGACTCCGGAGTCTCCGGAGTGAGACATGTATAAATATATTTTCGACCATTCGCGACGAGTGCTATTACCTTTCTTTTAACTGTTATTACTGCTAATACTCTTAAGTAAGTAAGTAATTCCTAAGTAATGTCCGAAGTAATATCCCCGTAATGTATAACTTCTTATGTCTTGGATGTCTAAAAACTAATTAATAAATTTATGATTAACGTATGTTTTCATGTAATAAAATTTAGGAAAAGTTGCGGTGGATTTTAAATATTTCTTTATTTATTACGTTATTTCATTCAAAGTAGATTTGCAATTGTAGTTGTCGTTTTTGATTGCGGTTTATGTGCGCGAATGATTGTGGATTGTGATGATGTAAGGTTGTAAGACGTTGTTATGAATTTTGAAACGAAGCCGAAAACGATATAAGAAATAATTGCAATAATTGCAAACGATTTGCATACTAATTGATGTACATTCCTTTAAGATATTGTTGTTTTTGTGTTTTTTAACACAAAACAACTAAAAACTGCCTTTAATAATAAAAATATCAAAAAATGTTTATAATAAAAGTTGTTAGGAATGAAATTATCTACAAATTTTGTTAGTAACATTTTTTGATAGAACCCACCAGTTTTGCTAGAATTACAAAAAAGCAACAATGGATCATAGTCAAATTTCATTTTTGTCATGTTTTTTGGCACAAAACCATTAAAAACAACTATAAATTATTAAAATAACAAAAAATGTTTATAACAAAAGTTGTTTGTAATGAAATTATCTACATTTTATCTTAGTAAAATTTTTTGATAGAACGCACCAGTTTTCCAATAATTACAAAAACGTATCAGAGATTAATACTAAAATTTAACTTTTTCTTTGGTTTTTTGTTACAAAAACAATAAAAACAGCTAGTAATAATGGAAATATCAAAAAATGTTTATAACAAAAATTGTTCCCAATAAACAAATCTACATTTTATCTAAGTAAAATTTTTTGATAGAACGCACCAGTTTTCCTAGAATTACAAAAACGTATCAGAGATTAATACTAAAATTTAACTTTTTCTTTGGTTTTTTGTTACAAAAATACTAAAAACAGCTATTAATAATAAAAATATCAAAAAATGTTTATAACAAAAGTTGTTCCCAATAAACTAATCTACATTTTATCTTAATAAAATTTTTTGATAGAACCCACCAGTTTTGCTAGAATTCTCAAAACTTACAATACAATTATTTAATTTTTGATTTAATTCAAGTGTGTTGATTGGTTTTTAGTAGTTTTTAAGTCGCTCACGCATGATCTTGACACGCGCATCCGTTGCTTAAGTCGTCGCTTTAACAACAAACAATGGCCCAACGAACGGTTAAAACGGGCCAGCCAAACAACCGACGATCGAATTAATCATTCGCGCACAATTGTTAAATATTTACTACGAGCCATGAGCAATGCGCGCATTTTTTGCATCGTTTATCGTGTCACATTCATTTGTTTTTCACCATCAACAAAAAAAAATGTAATTTTCCACTCGACAATTTCTTCATTTTCAATTTCACCATAAAAATAAAAAAAATTTAAAAAAAAATCATTTTATTTTTTTCTTTGCAATAAACTAACCAACAAATAAACAAGACAGTAATAATAAAAAAAAATGTGTGCCGACCATCGTAAACTTTGGTACTTACTTTTTATTTGTTTTAGGTAAAGCTTTTCGTTTCAATATCACTTTTTTCACTTTGGAACTTTTAAAATTTAAAAAAACATTTAATTTAACAATACCCACTTAAATTATTTGTGAATTAATAATTTGTTTAAATAATTGATGTACTAAATTAAAAATTAAAATTAATTTTTGGTGGTTTGGTAGTGTTTTTTGTTAATTTTTGGTCATTTTCACGTCAAAATTCACTGAAATCGTATCGTCGCGCGGTGGTAATCGATATTGAAAAATCAAATAAAGCACGACGTGCGCGAGTTTTGCACTAAACCGTATCGACGCAGGTGTAATAGTTATATACGCGCAAGTCGTACACGAAATTCGCTCGATGGCGCGCGGGGGACACGGCATTTATGGCTCGTTACTCGAGAGATTTATTCGCCATCACCATCGAATGGAAGGGGACTTAAAGTTTAATACTTAAGCCAACTAAAGACTTTACTCCAAATCATTTGACTTAAACCGAACTTAGTTTAATCACCAATCAAAAACTTTATACCAAAATTTTCACCGCAAAAAAAATTAGTTTTTGGAACTAAAACAAAAGAAAACTCGAACATAGACAATGAAATAATGATTTTTAAGAAACGAAAGGAATAAGTAAAGGTTGAAGGACAAATCTGTAATTGTTTATTGTGGTAAGTGACAATTTACAAGTTAGTTAAGTTCCAAGAAGAACTGAAAACGATTTCAACGAAGATAAAAAGTATAATGAAATGATGAAGTGATGGGATGAAAGTTAATGAGATCCGGGATGTATTAAAGATTTCACAATTTTATTGTGTAAGAAATGCACGATCTTTTATATTTTTAATTTAACACTTTTAAAACAAGAACAAACACAAATTTTTAGATTTTTCTTTGATTTTGATCAATATTTCATCAATTTTAGGGATTCTACCTTTAATAATTATGTAATTACGTAAAACAATTACCTAAAAATTAATTTTTTACTTTGTTTCAATGGTTTATTAACTTTAAACCGCGTTTTTTGTTATTTTTTGAAATTTAAATCTTTAAGCTGTATATTCGGTTGCCTAAAATTAAAGTTTTTAGTTATCAGTTTTCGAACTGAAAAAACTTAGTTTTCTGGTTATTTACGTTAACTACTTAAAATATTTAAGTTTAACGTCA
This sequence comes from Atheta pasadenae, assembly GCA_030264155.1. Taxonomy (NCBI): domain Eukaryota; kingdom Metazoa; phylum Arthropoda; class Insecta; order Coleoptera; family Staphylinidae; genus Atheta; species Atheta pasadenae. The sequence continues at coordinate 2,053,604 of JARJDS010033085.1, read as the reverse complement.
TAGATAAGGTGTTTATTTAGGTTTTTATGTAAATTTGAGTACATTTGCACTTGTTGTTTAAAAATTATGGCAATTTTATGTGAATATTTTATGAAAATCAGCGATTTTTCACATAATTTCCGTCATGGTTTATATTTTCTTATAATAACAATTGTTTTTATTATTTGTAAATTTACTTAAAGTAAATCATTTAAAAACGTATTAAAAAAATAAAAAAAATTGCGTGAATTTTTGTGTTTTAACCTAAAAAACAGTTTTTACTTTAAAACTAATAATGTTTTTATATTTCTAAGTAAACAACAAGGTAGTCAATCTATTATTACATACTTTAAACGTTAATTAAATATAAACAATAATTAAAAGAAACAAAATTACAAGGTTTTTCCGTTTTTTTTCTGCGTTTCGTTTTGTTTCACCTGTTCTACTTTAATTTAACGAGTATTATTAAGTAACGAATTTTATGATATTGATACACATTACAGACAACATCGATATCAATGATGAAATATTGTCCTGAATGAAATTAGTCGAATCAGAGTACTTTACCCGCTTTAACAATCGATTGTAGTCGATGATAATTTGCGATAATATGATGATGAAAGAATTGTTTTAAGATTAAGATCGCGGTAACTCGATTACAATAAAATCACGTGTGTGTATTTATCATAAATCTATTGTTAATATACATTGTTAACAATCACACACGTTTAATTCGTGCACAGGTTTTGCACTTTGTTCTTTTTTGAGTGGGTTGTGTGTAGAAAAACACGTAGAAATTGAAGATTTTTGACTTATATACATATTAAATTCAAGATTTAGATAATCTGGGTATCTGGTATAAATATTTAGTTATTTGAGTACAAGTTAAGTACAGTGACAATGCAATAATTTATTTATTTTGCGTGTTTATGATAAATATTTGTAAAAATTGTAATTTTTGTGATAACAACATTAATAATTGTTAATAATACTAGAAATATCCAAAAATATTTTTAAGATGCTTTAAGAAATACATGTTTTAAGCGTTCAAGTGTTGTTTTTATTAATATCTATCATTTAATGTGAAATAATAAAAAAGTCTAAGTGTTTTTAATTTACATTTGTGATTCACACATTTGCACCGCGTTTTGTTATCGATTTATCGCTGTAATCACAATGAAATCCAACACAATCCACATTACAATTTAAAACACAATCAAATCGTTCGATTAGAACATGCTTTTGTACAGTTGTGACAGTTTAAATACAATTTAAACCTTGGTTTTGGTTTAAATCACTTCAAAACTATTTTAAGTAATTTAAATCAATTGAATAGATTTCAGCTTTATATAATCGCTGATAAATCATTGTAAAAATGTAATTATACAACTATTGTTGTGAAATTTAATTCAACTATTTCTAGTAAGTACTTGACACTTGAAATCAATTAAATTAAATGTTTTTGTGATTTTTGATTTCATTTTTGTTTTTTTTATATATTCTGTAATAAATTCTATATAACAGACAGTGGAAATGTAAAGTAAGCTTCATTATTATTAAAGTACTGATTATTTATCAATGTTACATAATTAAAACGTAATAATTTGCTTGTTTACTGTTTTAATTATTGAATTATTTTATTAATTATGATTTAAAAAATTTAAAAAACTTGTTTTAACATAGGCAACTTTTTATACACAAAATACTCTGCATTCATTGGTCAATCCGGGTGATAATTCCATGATGGCTGACAATAATGACAAAATTTCAAGTTCATCGCGGTGTCGTCAAGGTCATAAACTTGCTGTCATTTTATTCGTAATCAAATAAACTAATTAACACATGTTAATTGTTAACTAAATAAATATGTCCATCATTAAATAATACCGAACATGTGAATTAGTCTGAATAAGTCTTCATAGTCGAAACCGTCTCAATCTGTCCGAATGTGAGGTTATGTTGCGTTTCAAGTAAACGAAAGATTTTCCTAGAAAATAAGACACAAAACACTCGAGTTTTTGGACAATTTTGTTAAAATAACACATTCCAAGATGTTTCAAAGAAGTGTAACACTTGCCAGGCATATGTGCCAAAGCGCTGTTATTGCTGAACATTACTGTCTACTAAATTTTCGTATGTTTCTTTTTAAACTAAGAAATAAGGAAAAAATTAAACAATTGTTTATTTAAAGGTATATCCAGTAAAAATAATTATTATCCAACATCACAACATGTTGAACAACGATGGATTCGTAAGTTTTCAGAAGTTGTGGATAAAAAAATACCAAATATTAAAGAAGTTACACTGAATCGCAAGGTTGAAGATAACAAAAGCACTATAACAGATCAGAAAGAAAGTCATACAGCTATTATTGATGTTATTGCACCTAAACTGAGAGAAGATGTTGGTGCTGGTGTTGGTCAGAATTTAAAAAAAACTGAAGAAGATCACAAACTATTGCAAGGTGTGACTGAAAAGAGATTAGATTCACCCATTACTGCTACATCAGTTCCTGGGTTACAAACTACGGGAATTGCTGAAAATATTATTAAGGAACCTATTAAGACTTTTAAAGAAAAGATTTTACCTAAAAAAAGTGTGGATGAGGCTAAAGTTAATAAAGTTCTTGAAGCAGGTAATTTTTTATTTAAAAAAATTACTATTAAATTAATTATTTTATTTTTTATGTAATATAAAGCAGTTGCTGCAACACCTCAAGCTAAAAAACGTAAACGCGTTGATTTTACTGCATCAAGCTTGGAAAGAAATTTCATTACTCCAGTGCGAGCAATGTCAGACTTTTTATTGAAACCTTCTGATTTGGAAGCATTACCTAAAACTAAACGGCGTTCACCTTATGAATCTGAGCCTCCTATTACTGTTTACTGGAGGAAAGATGTAGAAGCAAAAGCTTTAGAAGTTTGGGGCTCCAAAGATTTACTGTTGAAGGAAGTTATTAAGAGAGACATTGAACGAAAGAAATATCAACAGAATATTTTTACTGTTAAGCGGCGTTTAAGAGATTACAGAAGAGAAATGGGAAAGTTTTCAGAAGTTAATGTTGAAAACGAGAGTGGTTTAATGGGGCGCAGTGGAAAAGTTGTGTTAATGGCTGTTGGAATGTAAGAAATTAAAACCTAACCTAAAAATGTTATTTTCAAAACTTACTTAGTCAGTTTTTTTTAAATTTATAATGTTACTTAAAATGTATGCTTTCAGTAACATGACAAACTTTTTGTTTAAACTTGGAGCTTGGATTTTAACAGGATCGCATTCATTGTTTTCTGAATGTATTCATTCGTTAGCTGATACTATAAATCAAGTTATTTTGGCTTACGGAATACACAAATCAGTACAGGTTGGTTTTAAATTGTTAATAATCTTATTAATTATTAACTTAAATTAACAATTATTTATTATTTTATGATTCTTGTTAAGATTGCGGATTCTACGCATCCGTACGGTTACACAAACATGCGTTATGTGGCGTCGTTAATATCCGGCGTTGGTATTTTTTGTGTGGGTACAGGATTGTCAGTATATCACGGGATTTCTGGTTTAATACATCCGGAACCAGTTGCTGATTTGTTTTGGGTAAAATATTTAACTGAACAAAAAACAATTTTTTTTGGTTTTGTTAAGTTTTGAGTTCATAAAACTTTAACCTTAAATATTTTAGGGTTATTGTATATTGGGAGGGTCTTTAATCTCAGAGGGCGCCACCTGGTACGTTGCTTTTATGTCTATCCGAAAGGGGGCTATGGAATGCAAGATGTCTGTTCGTGATTACAGTAAATATTT
>JARJDS010033085.1:1907215-1921765 GCA_030264155.1 Atheta pasadenae | reverse complement strand
CTTTACTTGACCGCGAAAGCAGCTTCGATAAATCGTTAAAGAACTTGTTTTCAGGTAATCGAACGCACTTGACTTTTTACAATTTTTGCATCACATTTACTTGCTGTACAACGTCAAGGTCATACTACTTATTGTGCACTTTTACACTTGTTTAATTTATCTTGTACGAAACCAACAAAAACAAGTAAATTAATTGCTGAATTTATAGAACTTCTATAATAAATGTGTTAATAACCTCTTGAAGTATTTCTTTCAAGAAAGAAGGTAATCTACTTTTGGACATAAGCAATAAAAAACAAAAGAAGTAAAAACTGCTGATACATTTCCTGAATTTATTGTGGAGTTAAAGGGTTGGACCACTTAAAGATTTTTATAGAATCATCTTTTTTTTAAAGACAAATAACTCTGATAATTTTCAACCAAATGACTTGAAATTTTGAATATAGATGGGAATATACATTGTCTATATAAGTACCAAAGATTATGTTGTTATATTGCATAGTTTAATTGTTATTAACAATTTAATAAAATTTTTTAAAAAAATTTTTCTTTAAAACCACGCCATTTTAAAAACGCTGTACCGCCGCCATTTTGGAATAAATCGCTGTGAAAAAATTAATGTAATTAGTCACTAACATGTATAACAATATTACGTTAATATTTTTTTGTTTTATTTTGTAGTATTCGTGAAAAAAATTAAAAACCAAACAAAAGTTTGACCTCTACAGTGGCCCCTTCAATAACATTGAACTAAAACGAAAGTGGTGTTGGTAAAGATGCAAAAATCAACTTGAATAAGACAAAACTTAATCATTTGAATTTTAATCTTAGTGTTAAACACATCGATAAAGTGTTAAAGTGTTAACTAGTTAAAGAGTTAAAGAATAAGACATAAAAAATGCATTTTGGACCTAGTAAGTTATATATATATAATTATTTATTATTCTTAATAAATTTTAAATTTTAGTTATCCATTCAATCAGATGTTTTATTTTATATCATTACACAACTTCTAAGGTAATTTTTAATTTTAAAAAAAATTTAAAAAAATTAATACACGTTTTTAAAATTTTTAGTTCATGTTAAGATTTATAACCTCAAATGACAACTTTTTATCTTTATTGGTTTTGATTCCGACATTACTCTTAATATTAATAACCAGCTTAAGTGTCGTAATCTTCGGCTCATACAAACTACTAATTTGTTTTGGTTTAAAACTCTGGTACGGAAACAAATTCATTAAGTTTGTCCCAGGCTGTGGAGTTGCAACTTCATACGAAGACAAAGACTTCAACCACATAAGTTTCCTAACAAGGATCACAACCCATTTAAGTGGTAATGAATTATTTGATCAAATCAATGACCAAGTCTTCGAAAAATTCTTCATAACTGATATCAAACAAGAATTGTTTTCTCTCTCACGCCGTAAACTAGGATTCTGTTTCATTGTAAACATCCGAGACTTAGAAATCGAAGAAGTATTTCGCGAAATCAAAACAGATAAAACAACATTACAGGAAGAAGAACTACAGGTGTATGTGAATAAATTCTTTGGAAGTCCAATGCCAAGAAATGATGAATTAGCCTTCGATATGGCGTTGTGCACCACACCAATTGAAGACAACAAAAACCATCCAGGATTAAAAACGTACGCGTTCTTTTTCCGGATAAAACACTCCATTGGAGATGGTTTAGTTTTCTATAATTTATTAGCCAACACATTTACACGTTTTTGCGAAGAAAGCGAAGGATACGTTAAGAAATTAACGCGACCAAACGACAAAGTCGATAAGTTAAAATCATGTCCTTCTCATGTCGTCAACGTTCATCAAGGACCCACAATGGATCGTCAAATATTCTGGACGAAAAACACCTTAACGAACGGGTTGTTTATATCCAAACAAGTTGATTGCATTTGGAAGATCCGAGAAGTAAGAAAACTCTATCCAGGTGTTTCTTTCTTAAATGTTGTAATCACAGCGTACACGGCAAGCCTGGCGGATTATTTTCAAAAATATTTACCCGAAAACATCCCCGAGTTTATTAACATAGCATGTCCATTACAGTTAAACGTACGACGTATACAGAAATTAATGACGCAGGGAGAAGTTAATGATTTCAACAATGATTTCTCCGCATTTCAACTAATTTGTCCGATTATTTTAAAAGATAAACAAACAAAAGAAAGTTTAGTGCAACGTTTGATTATTATCAAAGAAGAATTCGATAAAGTGTTTAATTCGTTCGATATAATCGCGATGTATTTAACGTTTAAAATTTACATGAACGTCTTACCTTTACCGTTAATTAAATTAATGTGTAGACGATTGTTTTTCTCAACAATGTTTAGTTGTATTCCAGGCGGGCCTAGGAAAGAATTTTTTAATGGTGCTGCAATTAAATTTCCGACATTTTACATTCCATTACAACATGGCGTTGGGATTGGGGTTAGCATTTTGACGTATGGCGACCAAATGCAAGCTGGTTTTACCTTGGATTCTTCAAAATTTGATTCCCAGGAAAAGATTGATGCGTTAATTAATGGCTTTTTTGATTATATTGATTTAATTTATGAGGAAAGTGTTAAACAAAACGCTAATATAGAATTAAGTCGTTTATAGGTTATTTATTTAAGGTTAGGTTTGAGGTTATGTGAGGTTATGTTAAAAAATAAAAATCAACACACATTGTCTTTATCTTCAATATAATTTTTTTATAAACGGTTATTATATTACTGAATTGAACAAAATATATACAATAATTTATATACACACAAAGAGTATAAATAATAATAATATGAGATTTGTTTCATTTCGTCAACTAGAGTGGTCACGTGATCTCATATGTATCTAGAAAAGTTTCTTCTATACAGCGAGAGCGCATGATACGCAATATTTAAATGTTAAAATCAGATTAAAATATAAAGTATTGCTTGTTCGTTTTTTAGTCACATTTTGAAAATATATCACTTATCCACATAGTTTGGCATATTTTTTTCTAATAAAAAAACAGCCCCCAAAAAATCCGCTACAATCATGCACTGTCTCTTCCTTCAACCTTCAAACCCTTTTCTTCATTGTCCATTATCCATCATTCAATTTTTAAAAAAAATCTGTTCCTTTCTTTCTTTGTTAAAACTTAGGTTACTAAATTGAACACAAGTTGAATAATAAAAAACCGATAAACATTTTGTATCTTTTTTAGCGTCAATAATAGTGTGATTAATGTGGATTAATTAAGCGGTTAAGAGATTTATACATAAAACATCGTTTATCGTTTGCGATTCTATGACATTGTTATTTTTTTGCTTTTTAATTTTTGTTTGTTTTGTTCATTTATCATTACAACAGCAGTACCTATTACAATTAATTACCATCGTTATGTTTATGTTTATTTTATGAGAGAAGAGCTATGTTTTAGTTGTATTTTGGCTATTACGTTTCTTTAAGTTTTTAGGTTACCATCACTGATAAGATACAAAACGCAGAAATGGACACGAATACGATTATGATACGGCAGTTATTTTTTTGTCTTTCTTTCCTAAGTGTTTTTTGGTTTGGGGGGGTACGGATAGAGCGAGCAATAAGTTGACAACAACCATCGAAGAAGTACGCTATTCTAATGATTAATGGACCGATTATTAACTCTTCATCACACAACTACTTTGAAGGTTAAAGCATTCCAGAACGTCAGGGTTTGAGAGATAAAATTAAAAACAAACAGTGGCATAGGAAGGTTTTGTTGTCTTGTAAGTAATGTAATCGATTCTATTTACAACAATTACGGACTAACATTTGTTTTGTTAGTTTTTTTTGTTTGTTTGTTATTATTTTATGTTACAGTTTACTGTATTTACGCGGTTCAGTCGGCCGATAAAAAGTCAACAAGCAAGTAATGAATGTGAATCAAATCAGAAATGTAAGTCTTCATTACGCATATCATCATTCGCGTCAGATCACTATTTGATATCCATATAAAAAGCTTCATTGGTAATTATAATATGTACAGATTCTCTTTGTCACCTTAAATTGAAATTTTATATTGCCTTATTCAAGATATTCACTATTTTGTTTATAAATTATGTGCATGTTACGTCTACGCCACTTTCGTTCACTTGTTCTTTAGTGATTTTTTTTTGATACCTCACACGCACAAAGAATGGATTGTTTGTTTGCTAATTGGACAGTTTTTAGCATTGTTCATTACACAAATAATTTAAAATAGGCGCGCGGGTCCTCATATTTTTGCTCTCTTCGTAAAAAATATTTTATATTTTCTTGTTCCTATAATTAGTTATGTACTTACAGAACGACTAGGATTTTGTGTTTTTTTGTTTTCTTCATTTGATGTTTGTTTGTTTTCATTTTTATGTTCGTTAAATTTATATGGCACATTGTTCAAATGAAATGCTCATGGAATTGGGTGTAATCACGCCCCGATCACATCATGCCGATGATTACGACCCTTTCGCTGTCCACTCTTTCGTCGCTTGCGTTTAGCGTCGCGTTGGAAAGCAACATTACCAGGATCGTCAGCTAACTGTGGATATTTGTGTATACTATGAATGTCCACACCTTCATAACCATCAACATAACCGTGCGAGATCAATTCTTCCTTTTCTTCTTCAGTCCATTCCCCACGTCCTTGGAAACCAATCGCGACTAATTGTTTCTCAACTTCCCAAGCTCGTTCAACAGCACGCTTATGTGCGTGGCGTAAAATCCTATGACGTTCTTGTTCCGGGTCCACACCGTATTTGATGATAACCACAGCGTCTGGATTATGAAGACGTAATTCTTTACCGGCAGGAGCACCATGTTCTGTTGTTTCATGCGTGGACACATTGAACATCCCACCGAGACGTCGGAGTTCTTCAAGATCATCACGAATCTTCAAAACGTTGTCCTTCACAAAATAAAAGACATCCTGATCGTGGATACTGAAGTGCATCTCCAAGAAGAAGGAATTATTGAAGACTGATGTAACGACATCTTGGACAACACCATTAACGCCTTCTACAACACTGACCAATGCACGTCCATCAACTCTTGATATCAATAACCCTTCCCCGAAGACAGCTTTACGGTAGGCAACTCTAGGAAGTAAATTCCTAGTCTTAGGTTCCATTTTAAGTAAAGGTTTTGGTACGAATCCTAAATCCGTGAACTTCTCATTAACTTTATCGACAATGCATTGTAATCCGGACATAACTCCAAAATCAGGTGCCAATTGCCTTGAGGTTACTGTAGCTTGAGGTTTATACACCAATTTGCTCAAGTACTCCGATCCCATCATGTTTTTGATATCATATCCATAAAGTTGTAACCAACTATTAAGATCAGTCATGTAATTGACATTAGTTCTCGGATTAATGGGATCATTATTCTGGAAGCGATATATAAAGACGTCAGTAGGTGTTGTTAACTTGGTAGCAAGTTGTTCCCAAGCTGGCGTCATCCATTGCCCAACAACAGGATCATAGAGACGTTTATTCAGATAAACCAACTTGGTATTAGGATCGTAAATACCACCATGAAAATCAACAGGTAAATAGAAGTCAGGGTTAGTATCCAATGTAATGCTTCCAAATGGTGTCCTCCTAACTTCTTTGATGAGATTACCATTAATATCAAACAGAGCTAATGGAGAACCATTTTGATCAGAAGCAACGTAAAATCTTTGTTCGTTGGTTTCAACTGTTATAATAACTTCACGTTGATCGTAAAGGAAACGGAAAGTACGACCAGTCTTCGGATAATGAAGATGGGTAATTCTATCCGGGGTGCTTGGATTTGAATAAAAGTATTGGGTAACGTTTCCTTTATCATCATTCCAAGATATTAACCTACCCCTGTCATCATAGTAGTACCAAGTTTGGAATTTATCCCGTTCAAATGCATGTATAAGTTGTCCTCGAGAATTGTATCTATATTTTTGCTCACCGCGACGTACCACATAACCTCGATTATCGTAATTGTTAAATTCAACATCCCCATATTGAACCACCCGATCGCCGCTATCAAAACCAAGTGATATCTTTTCTTTTTCTTTGATAACACCAATAACGTTACCATTTTCGTCATATACATATTTCCAGTTTGATGAACCCAGAACCTCAAGGACATGTCCATCAGCATTGTAAGTCACTCTATCCATTGTATTAGCTCTTCCTATTAACAATTTCTGCGTACTGATACGATTCCGGTTGTCATAATCCAATTCCAGACGGAATACATCAAAAGATTTTATGTTGATCAATATAGACTTGATACGACCATGATCATCATATTCGGTAATAGTAAAGAAATGTTTACTGGTATCTTGCATGACGGATCTGTTAAACGAGTTTCGATAAATCCTTAAATCACTGATTCCTTCAAGTATCCCAAGGTTTTGGTTATATTTAAGTCGGAGTTGTGGTACTTCTTTACCATTAATATCAACATCAATCGCAGATAACCGAGCGTTACCATCGTAGGAATATTTATAGTGAGCGTTGTCCAAGCCGCTTTTACTACTGAACTTAACTTTTTCATCTTTAACCACCCCAGCGTGATATTTAAATTCCTGCTTGAGTTCAAAGTTAGGTTCGACGATATCTATATTCTTAACGAGGCCACTAGCTTCCACATAGGTGTAATGTGTAGAGCTGAGTCCAGCTAAACTGGTTTCTAGTTTACCAGTTGAGTCATAAACATATGCCACTCTTCCTGATTGATGGGGGTACACTTTAGCGAGGATTTGCCCTTCGTCGTTGTAGATAATTTCATAAGGATGGCGGTTCATTGGTGAAAAGTATTGATACTTAAAGAAACCTAATGAGGTTTGTAGGGAGAAGGTATGGATATGTCCACGCGGTGTTGTTAACGATTGAAGGGCACCTGCTTCGTCGTACTGAAGAAGATAATCAGAGCCACGAGGAGTTGTTACCTTTAATGGCTAAACAAACACAAAAACATTAGTTATGCACAAAAGTTGTAAAGGGTTAACAACTTACCAAACTGCTAAACATGTCCTTGAACGCGTAAATCATTGAAGATCCATCTCCATATTTGATTTCATACAAACGTCCAGCACGATCAAAGCCGTAATTTTCACTGATATCTCCCCATTTCCAACTAGTCAGACGACTGAACCTATCATACTCTAATTCTACTTCTGCAAAAATACCATTTCTAGGTCCCCATTTAACCGGGCGAGCTGTCCTGTCATAGGTTACGTTCAATAACTCAACGCGTTCGTCCATAAATACAGATACAGAAGCAGCATCTCTGTCATATTCCAAAGTGAGTAAATTCTCGCCGTTCACTCGTAGTTTCCTACCAACTTGCGCGATGCCTTTCGGGGCAGAGTTCTTGCCCTTGCTTTGCACCCTACGTAAAAAGTAACGCCACTCAAAGCGGTTGGCCAGGTCCCCACCAATTTCAGAGCGTTGCTTGGCAGGTACCGGATAACTTTCACCCAGAAGTGGATCAATTTCAGCCAACACAGTGTACGGTACTGTATCAATGTTGGTATTGTGGGACCATGGCACAATGGATTCAACCCCACCATCAGGAAGTAGAATTGTCTTCTGTTCAGCTTCACCGATAATGGTACTAACACTAGATCCTTTGATCAACATACTAATTGGTTTTTTATTATTCTGTCCAACTTGTACAGTTGCTCCTTTGATACTCAAATCGAAGGATAAACTAATCACTTTACCAGTTGGTGTGACGGCTGAAGTTAATCTACCGAACTCATCATAGTTGTACACGTAACTCCTACCGCTACTATCGAGTTTAGTTTTTAACAATCCAGTGGGACCATGATAATCGAAAGTGACGTTGTAGTTATCAGGTGTGCTCAATTCATGTAACATCCTCATCCGGGACATGCGCAATCTACACTTTTGACCTTTAGTGTTTTCGATAGAATTCACTTGACTGGAATAGTCTCTCAATAAGAAAACTTTGTTACCAGCTGCGTCTGTTACAGTGTTGAGTTTACCATTACTTGTATTTACGTTGTAGGTAAATAGGTAGGTCACTTCTCCTGTTAGAATATTCTTCGTTTGGATATGTTGGCCAAATCGGTTAAAGAAATAAATTTCTTGAGTTTCCGGTGAAAAGATTTCATATTCCCTGGTTGCGCTAGCATCTGGTATACTGGCCATAACTGATCGTATTCTATAGTTAGCCTGGTCACCAATGTGCACGTGACCATCTGGACTTACAGCAACAGCTGAGATGGTGTTGAATTTAGAGTTTGACGCCAAGTAATGATCCGCTTCGAAACAATCACAACCCCGTTCTAGGCAATTGCATTTTGATTCGGCTCCTGCATAAGGTGCGATCTTACCATCAGTACCAATAACCCTCACACGGTTGATCCTTTGCGAATCACTCTCAGCGACGTATAAATCCCCAGCTGCACTAAACGCAATGCTTTGGGGCATAACCAATGTTGCGTGCGTGGCCAACTCCACATCGTAACCACTCACAGGTGAAGCGCAATGTAAAGGCCTACCAGCAACAACCTTAACACGTCCGTCTGATGTTAATTGTAAAATCATATGATCGTCAATGATATGTAAGGAATTATCAATTGGGTTTATTGCTAATTCTGTAGGCCAACGTAAGTGGACTTCTTCTAAATTGAGGGTACCCTCACAGGGTATGGGTTTCCAGTGTGATTTATGCATGTGGTTACCAATCACCGTTGTGACAATACCATCACGATCAACCATACGAATATTGGTACCATCAGCAAAGTAAACCACATTATCATTGGAAACTGCTACACCTTTCGGATAGGCTAGTTTTGCATCACGGGCCAGCGCACCATCACCACAATGAGCTTCATCGCCTGGTAAACATCTCTCTCCGGATCCGACAATAGTTTCCCAATTGTGATCAGGATCGGAATAGTCTTCAGTATTTCTAACTCTGATAATCTGGTGTGATTCCGGATCGGAAATGTACAGGGTACCATCTAATGAACTCAGAGCCATGTGGTACCGGTATGACACTCTGGTGGCGTTAAGACGTACAATTGTTCGTACTGTGCCATCTGTTAAGATTTTCCGTACCAGGTTAAAGTCTCCAACGTATATTGATCCATCTGGAGCTGTTGCCAAAGCAACAGGAGCCAATAAACGTTGTTTACTTGCCTGCCCTTCACAATCGGAACATTCCAGGGGGCGTTGGTGTCCATCACCCATTGTAGTTAAGATGACACGTGGTTTATGTTTTAAGTAGATGTTTGATCCGTCTCCTTTTTGAAGGATACCTTCATGGAAATTGTATCTGTGATGAATGTCAAGATTCCAACCTCCAACTTCAGATATACTCATATCATGACCACTTAATTTTGTTGTTTGCACGTCCCAGATGATATCCTTGCAGTCATTGTATTGGTACCCAACTTTAACGATTGCAGTTGTGACTCCATACACCCTTTGACGGTAGACATTAAGACGATTCCAGGCGTAAGTGAATTTTATCACTGGGTCCGCTTCAAATGTCTTTTCAAACAGAATACCTTCAATTGTAATTCTCAAATGGATAAGACTCAAAGCCCCTGGGATCTTTTCAGGTGTAAGTTGGAGTTGTATAGTTGAAAGATAACCTGCAGCGCGGGAACTGTGATAAACCAAATTCAATCCGGTACCAGGAATTTGTAGACTCTCCTGAACAACTTGGGATTCAGCCAGGATAGCGCTTTTGTCCGGACAGGCACCTTGGAATCCATGTTTCCAAGTAGCTAAGACCACAGGTTTCATTGCGTCGTAATCATGAGCGTTGCACGGCATCGGTGGAGGTGCCAAAGCCTTCTCCTCACCAGTAGTCATAACAACATCATCAATAATCACCACTTCATTCCATGGGATTACCACGATTTGTGTTTGAGGCCTGAATGGTGACCGTCCAAATTGTAACGTAACTGCCCCACCTCCATTTACAAGCAGATCGAACCAACCGTCATCGCGAGTCATGGTGAATCCTTCTAGAGGAGTTGCCGTACTAACGCGGACACCCATTAGGCCCATCCCCATTGTAGTAATAACACGTCCACGAACCACAGCAGAGCGACTGAACAAACCCCAATTAAGTTAGTACACACATAAATACTTGCAGGTAGTTAAGAAGCGTAAATGCAGACTTTAACAAACTTTTTAAAGTAACAAAGCAAACGAAATTCTCGACAAACACAAGTGGATAATAACAAAACAAACCAGGCACAAACAAACAACCAAAGATATTAATAAAGTTAATCGTTACTAAATAGACTTTTTGGTTATAATCTCCCGTTCCTTACCTCGTGTTGAAGTGATTCCAAAATACACTGAGAGCAGCAATAAATAAGAAATTGTTTGTTAGCAATTTGATTACGTCATTAGTTTAAAGTCTCGCTTGAATTGTTGATTACAGTTAAGAAAAGTGGTGAAATTGTTAAAAACACTAAAAAACGTTAATAGGAGGGTTGAACATATTCGACATGGGGCACAACAATGCATCACTAAATTTAAGATAACAGATATCCTCGAGGAAACATCAAAACACCCAAAATTGTGATAATGGTGTTGAGTTATTGTCATCTAAACTAATCATAACTTATTCTGATCATGTGTTCTGATCAAAACAAGTCAAAAAGTTAAAAAGAAAACATTCATTACCTTTCGTTCAAGCTCTCCTGACGTGCGTAGTTTTGTAAACTCCCTTCGTCTATAAGGAATTTCATTCGTTCGAAGAAGGACGCCGTTATCGCCGGTGGTTGTTTCCTGAGCAGAATATCGATAGGTTTCGGCGCGGCCACACAAAGTTGGCTGTTTTTGCATTGCCTATCAACACAACATTCTGGATCCTCACAATCGACTAAACCATCTATAAACCAAACAAGCACCATAAATTAAATAATGTTCAAACCATCCGCAGGAAATTATTATTACCTTTGTCATTGTCACGACCATCGCTGCAGTTCTGTTCTAATAAAACACTGCAATCGGGTCCATCCCATCCACTCTCACAACGACACTCCCAAGCTCCATCCGTATTGAACCTACACTGTCCATGTCCAGAGCAACTGTTGGGACATCCCTCCATGGTGCAATGCTTTCCATTCCAGCCGGTTACACACAAACAAGTACCATTCTTGCATTGGCCATGTTCGTTGCAACGCGCATCGCATAACTTCATATTGCAAGAGTCGCCGCCCCAGCCCTGGTCACACTGGCAGACATCTGACACGCAATGGCCATGCATACCACAGTCTAAATCGCACAACTCTTTGGAGCAATCCTCGCCAGACCAACGCGGTTCGCACGTGCATGTTTGCGTGTCCAAGTCAAAAGTACCGTGCGCAGAACAATCTGGAAGACATTGGAGAGCGTCCTTGTCCATTTGGTCGCAGGCAGGTCCTTTCCATCCTTTTTTGCAGAGACACGTGCCTTCAACGCAGTATCCATGACCCGAGCAGTTCGGATGCGGACAGTCCACTGTAATCACAGTATTGATTTATTAATAAGAAAGTGGGAATCACGTGTTGGGAACAGAAACGTGGTTTGGCATGCGATGCGACACCAAGCTGTTAGCAGTTAGTACCAGTGTGGAACTTACCTTCTTCGCAGAATTTTCCTTTGTATCCGCGCACACATCCGCATTTTCCGTTGGAGCAATGACCGTGCCCGTTACAATCCGGAACTTCGCATTCGTCGTGTCGTAATGAACATTCCTTGCCTTTCCAACCTGGATTACACTGACACTCGCCGTTGATGTATTCCCCGCGCTGACTGCACAAGACTGGACAGACACCTGGACATGCGTTTAATACATAGTTTTAGAGATTGTTACAAAGAGAATGAACCGCGGGAGTTGAAAAGTTATTAGGTAAAAGGGACGCTTACTCTCGCTACAATCGTCGCCCCCAAAGCCTGGATTACACTGACAGTGGCCCATCAAACATTCTCCTTTACCGCTGCAGCCATTTGGACAATTGTGGGTCATGTCATCAGCAATCACAGCAATGAATGTCACTTCTTGTGGATCGCCATCGTCGTTGTACAATGAAAGGAACCAATGACCTTGTTCCATGTAATGCGTAACTTCCTTTTTGACTGATGACTGCAAACCAAGACCATGATCAATATTTGCTTCCAATTTTTGGAAATCTTGACCACTTACATGTGAAGCACGAGTTGTTCTTGCTTTGAACCCACTCAACACTTCTAAAATGTGATATTGCGTATGGGTCGGAAGAGCATTTCTTCTACCATAAACTCCAATACTAGCACCACGTGGAATGTTGTAGTCAAATTTGACGTAGGCCGCTTCAGACTGATAGAATTGCATGTTCCAGTAGCCATAAGGAGGAATTTCCTTAGTAAGCCGTTGACCAAGAGCGATTTGCGAGAAGGTCGTTCCGTCCGGCGGGAAGGATTGGGCAGGGAACGTCCGTGCTCCTGAACAGAATATTAGTAAATTAGTAATGGAAGCAAAACCAATCGAAATCACTCATCAGCAATACATTAAAAGTTGTTTTCATCCGACAATCAGATCTTGATCAAATTTAAAAAGTTAACTTGATGAAGAGTGATTTTCTAGTGGTTTGGTTTTGATGTAAATGCGAATGCAAAGCGTGACAATCGATTTTTGCCAATTTGCCCGGCGTCCGCTAAATAAATAATGCGATTTTCATGTTTGGGCGTAGCGGCCGCTTGTTTACTGTTGACATTAACGTTATGCGGCGCGATTGCCAGAAATAGATACCGGATTTGTTGGAAAATGCAAGCAGCGTTTTGAGTCTGGCAACAATTGTTTGTCGTTGGTTGTTTTTTGCGCATTTAATAATTCCTGATTTATGCCGGGTTTCCACTGGGCATTTTCTGTCATTGGCATTGTGTCATTTAGAAAGATGCCATGTGGAAATGAACTAAATGACTATCGCTGCCATTGAATGACAATGGTGAGCATTGAGTTTTAGAGCAAATGACAGCTCTAGTGGAAATGCGCCAAAAATATTCTAGGGGCATTAAATGACAGCTAAAAGTAAATGGCAACCTGTTCGTTCTTTTTGTCATTGACTGCCACGCGCATGTGTTGCGTTTCAGTATCTATTTGGGTTTGCAAGGGATCAGGTTACAACAAATTTGGGTGAAAACACTTGAAAACACATTTTGAGTTCCTCACACAAGTGAGAAAGTGGCCGTAGGAATGAATATCTTTTATTATGATGGTATTTTGTTTTTAATTTTTTCTCATGATCGGTCAGGGGTGTGCGAAGTGTGTGGTTGCACAGGGGCACCACCATCGAGGGGCCGCCTTCAGCAAAATGTTAAAATCTATATATGAATAATAAAAATATGGATAAAAACCAACAACTCCAAAATTTGCGCCAACCATTGGCATGTCCCAATATTTTGACCTCCCAGGTTATGAACTTCTCAAACATTGCTTTACAAAACGTTCTCCGACAAGTCGCTCTCCTAAATACAAATGTGCGCTGCAGATAGAGTCAACCAACTTCAATTTACACAAAAGTTTTGACTGGTCAAGGGCACTCATAGATACAAAAATTAAAAATATTCAAGAAAAAAATTTGATAGTCATATTGTAAACTATGTGAAGTTAGCAATTTATTTATTATTGTTTCCTTTTGTTTCAACTTGTTGACTGTAGTTAACATAGAGAAGTGAGGTTGCTGTACAAATCTCACAACGGCATTTGAGTTTAGATGCTGCCATTCCAAATGCGAATGCAAAATGCCATCGCTAGTGGAAATGGATGTCATTTCAATGTCACACAGACCCAGTCATTGATTCGTTGGCATTGAAATGACAACGCAATTTGAGGCATTTCAATGGCACTAGTGGAAATGAAAAAGCACCCGCGTCAGTCAATGACAAACCTCCGCCATTAAAGTGTATGCCATTTCAATGCCCAGTGGAAACCCGGCATTAATGTTGACTGAAAACCTACTTATTGTGGGATGTGTGCGACTATTAAATTTTGAGGTCGAAAGTCGCAAGAATTGTTTTTTGTGCTATTTTTCTAATTATCTCGTTTCCTATAGTTTTTTTGCTATTTCTAGTTATTATCAATATTGTAGAATACATTATTCTCTACAAATTTTGTTCCGAAGAAATTTTTATACAGTGAACCGTTTTCGAGATAGAAGGCGAACGGTGCGGAATTGGGTGGTGATATTTGTGCGGAAGGAAGAGGGCAGTAAGTGGTGGGTGGTGTGCGAGAGCGGGGGCGGTGGGTCGTCTGAGGGCGGCGCAATGGGACAAAGATGAAAAAACAGAAAAAGTGAAATAACTCGGTAACGGGAGCTGTTGGAGAAATGCGACAAAGTGGATCGTGTAGCGCGTCTCATTGTCGAGACGCACCCATTTCAGCGGAGGCGGTGTCTAATTTTCGAGTAGTGTCCATCCTGCTTTTAATAATTTTTACACATATGGATAGCTAATAAACAGAGCTATCAGAATATCTAACATTCGCGTGGGGTTTTCAACAAATACTTAGAAATTTTTGACTTTTTATGCGCGTCCTATGCATTTCTTACGGA
>JARJDS010033085.1:1263233-1281216 GCA_030264155.1 Atheta pasadenae | reverse complement strand
CTTTAACTAAGCATTACTAGCTTCTCAGTTATTTAAAAAAAATTTAGACCAGGCCGAATTCGAACCGAGGACCCTTTGCTCACTAAGCGACTCCTTAACCACTAGACCCAATTCTATTCCTGTGTAAATCTGAAAATTAGATCTAGCCATTTTGCATTTCCCACATAGCATTCATTACAAGTCTTACTTGCATATTAATTATAACACACGTATATTTATATTCATTTATATTATAACGCTAAAAACAATAAAATAGGCAATAAATAAAACACAAGAACAAACGAATTAAATTCTTTTTATTTGTAAATAAATATATCAATTCAATACAGGAAATACATACAAATGTTATTAAAATGCAACAAAATCGCTCAACTTTAAAAACCGAAAAAACTACTTCGGGGATGTTTCATGACTTAAACTTGGTCATAGTTTAAAAAGGAACTATTTAACTATAAAAGAAAATTTAGAACAGGAAAATTGGTGAATATAGAGAGAAAATATAAGCAATTTTCAACAACGTGTTTTCAAAAAACCACAAAATTGCTCAACTTTGAAAGCTAAAAAAAATACTTCGGGGATGTTGCATGACTTAAACTTGGTCATAGTTTAAAAAGGAACTATTTAACTATAAAAGAAAATTTAGAACAGCAAAATTCAGGAATATAGAAAGAAGATATAAGCAATTTTCAACAACGAGTTTTCAAAAATCACAAAATTGCTCAACTTTGAAAGCTGAAAAAAAATACTTCGGGGATGTTTCATGACTTAAACTTGGTCATAGTTTAAAAAGAAACTATTTAACTATAAAAGAAAATTTAGAACAAGAAAATTGATGAATATTGAGAGAAGATATAAGCAATTTTCAACAACGTGTTTTCAAAAAACCACAAAATTGCTCAACTTTGAAAGCTGGAAAAAAATACTTCGGGGATGTTTCATGACTTAAACTTGGCCATAGTTTAAAAAGGAACTATTTAACTATAAAAGAAAATTTAGAACAAGAAAATTGATGAATATAGAGAGAAGATATAAGCAATTTTCAACAACGTGTTTTCAAACAACCACAAAATTGCTCAACTTTGAAAGCTGAAAAAAAATACTTCGGGGATGTTTCATGACTTAAACTTGGTCATAGTTTAAAAAGGAACTATTTAACTATAAAAGAAAATTTAGAACAGGAAAATTGGTTAATATGGAGATGAAATATAAGCCATTTTCTGAGACGTGTTTATAAAAAATCACAAAATTGCTCAACTTTGAAGGCCAAAAATAAATACTTTGGGGATGTTTCAGGACTTAAAATTGGTCATACATTAAAAAGGAACTATTTAACTATAAAAGAAAATTTAGAACAGGAAAATTGGTTAATATGAAGAAGAGATATAGGCCATTTTCTGGGACGTGTTTATAAAAACCCACAAACTTGCTCAACTTTGAAGGCCAAAAATAAATACTTTGGGGATGTTTCAAGACTTAAGATTGGTCATAGGTTAAAAAGGAACTATTTAACTATAAAAGAAAATTTATAACAAGAAAATTGGTTAATATGAAGAAGAGATATAGGCCATTTTATGAAACGAGTTTAAAAAAAAAACACAAAATTGCTCAACTTTGAACGCAGAAAAAAAATACTTTGGGGATGTTTCAGGACTAAAGATTGGTCATAGGTTAGAAAGGAACTATTTAACTATAAAAGAAAATTTAGAACAAGAAAATTGGTTCATGTGGAGAGGAGATGTGGATGATTTATCAAAACGTGTTTTCAAGAAAACCACAAAAATGTACAACTTTGAAAGCCGAATAAAAATACTTCGGAGTTGTTTGATACCTTAAAATTGGTCACAGGTTAAAAAGACCTTCTTAACTATAGAAAATTTAGAACAGGAAAATTAGATAATGTATAAAAGGGAAAAATAATGTCCAATTCGTACAATTTTACATAGCACTTATTTAAACAAACAACGACAAAAATTGCTAAACTTAATACTTAATTAATTTCAGGATATTTTTATTTCCACATATTTCTTTAAATATTAAAAATATTATTAAATAATTATGTATCATATATTTAAATAGTAATTGCAATCGATAAGTATTATGAAATTATTTATATGTAATCGCTTAACTTACGAGTTATACATATGTTCGTCCAAATAAATATAAACGAAAACCCATGATACAATCATTTTATGCTTCATAACATTAAATATTATGTATTGCAGACGTATTGTTAATAATCTGTACCTTATTAATCGAAAAATTTCTGATGCATATGCCTATCGTTAGTCGTTTATCTATTTGTAGCTTAAAGTTTAGTTTTTTTAAACTAACACACCAAATTTGTAGGTAAATCATTCAATCGTTTTGCTAGGGATACTTACTCACGACTAACATTAGCAATGCGTGTTTTGATTCGTTCGCGTTTCGAGTGAATAAACAACTTTCAAGTAACTGAGCAAAACTGATCTCCGTATTAGTCGGCAACTCGGTTAGGACTAGTGCTTACAACTAGACATACACAGCACTTGCATGCGATCCATAATCTACTTGAAAGTTAGCCCTATGCAAAGTTCAAATTGTTGCTATTCCAAGCTGAGATGATGAAAAGATGATCCTAAAACTTAACACGTAAAGTGCATTACAAAATTAAATAATTATGCGTCGAAATTTCAATACGAGCACTTTGCGTGTCAAGAAGTGGTGACAAAACATACGTGTGATGTGTTGTTAGTGCAACCAGGCACTGCATACTGCGCTTAATTAAAAATCTTTACAAATTTTTTTTTCTAATTTAAACACCCCCAACCCGAAATTATGTACTACTAAATTAAGCAAACCGCAATAAGGTTCAAAATTATTTTATAAAGTTAATGGTACACACGCCTGGTTACAACAATTACGATTTGGGTTAATGCAGTTGAAGATACGCGTGTTAAACAAATCAAAAATTAGACTGCTTTTACTTAGATTCGACAGATAGTTAAGTTTCACGATGTCGTGTATGAATGTGATCCGCATATTGAAAACTTTTCAGTCTATATTATGTATTTCAGTGATCTGTTTGCTCGCCGCACAAACACGATTCGCTCGCTCGGTTCACACTACGATAACATTTCGTTCCAATTGTTCGAATTGTCGTTATTCGATGAATTGCTGCTCGACGACGAAGACACTGGAAACAGAACGGCATTTGGTCTAGCTTTCGGTGTGTTTATGTCAGAAGTACATACGTATGTGTAAGTAATCCATTACAAAATAGACGATTACAATATATATAAACTTAGGTACATTAGAGTCAAACTACAATTCGTGTGTAGAGATTATAATATTTTAAGTATATAAAATTTCATATCGCTCGCACGTCATTTGCGATACTTAGTAATTGTGTTCATTTCGCTCCATCCTGTTGGTAATAATCAATAATTTCAACTTAAGCATACCAATATGTCGTTACGTTACTTAATTTATTTCATCCCATCGCCGCACTGAAACGACGACATGATTCGACTTGGTTTCGCATCCACTACTCGTGCGTCGTTGGTTGTTTGGAAATGGGTATCTATATATCACAATATATCGTATTCGTGACGTTAATCGCTTCGTATGTACGTATAGCTATTATAGTAGTAAATCCGAACGTATCATGACAACGGGCGTCGATTGCCGCGGCGCCTTTTTGGCCGCTTGCGCTCTGGCGCGTTGCCGCGGTATACCGAGGAGGGTGTGTGAACCTGAACAACGTTATTACCTGATGATGACTTCGGCACGTACTCCTTCGGCCCCCATACGCGTATAGTGCAATCGTCGGACACCGAGACCAGCATGTGCGGATACACGGGGTTCCAGGCGACGCAGTTCACCGTGCGCGTATGCCCGCTCAGCGTCGCCAGCGGTAATTCATGTCGTATGTGCCATATATACACCTAAATTATACAAATAAAAAGAAATAACACCCCTTTCACTTTTTGACAGTTTCATATAATACACAAAAACAAACCTGATTATCTTCGCTACCACTAGCGATAAAGTCCTGGTTGGCTCCACCAAAAGTCGAATAAATGGTAAAATGGCCTTGGGTTACTCCTTGGAAGCGGCGCACCAGACACTTATCTTTGAGATCCCAGAGATGAACACCTTGTGTGGCGACGTTTACCAAAGCCAAGCGATCGGTTTTGTCAACAGTGAACGTCATTATTGGATGGTCTTCTTGTAAACTTTAACAAAATGCAATTATATGATTAACACACAATACAAGCTTTTAAATTGCGAACAAAAAACCTACATATGTTGATCACTCGGCTCTTCTAAAACATAACTCCTAATCCTATGATGTGTGTCTGACGCTAAAACTGTCTTCCCGTCGTTTCGGCACCACAAGCCATTCACCCTCACGCACTCCATTGTATCAAGCACGTTACCTTCGAGATCGCATTGGTAAAAATGTCCACGAATACCGCCAACCTTAAAAATTCAATTCATCACTAATTTAAAAACCAACGCTCAGAAAAGTAATACAAACTTACCACAAACTTATTGCCATCTTTATGCCAAGAACAGCATGTAAGCACGTCTTCCTGAGACTGCGTCACCTTCAACGGTTTCTCGCTCTCAGTGTTCCACAACCAAACATCAGGACTCTCCTCCGATCCGCACACCAACAAATACTTCGAGTCAGGACTCCACGACAGAAACGCCGCGCCTAAAACAATCGATAAACAATCCACTACAATTGCATATTAACGTACCGTAAGTGTGTCCGTCCAGCGTGCTTTTGAGCGTAAGACTGCACGTATCAGGATGCACATCCCAAATATAAACATTTGTATCCTTGGATCCTGTAGCCAGATGATTACCATCAGGTGAAAACTGACAGAACCACACTTCGTCGCAGTGATCGTTCAGTATTTGGACGGTGTGCGTTGGGAACGTGTCCTTTGAGCACGAATGATCAATCAACAACGTGCTATTGTGCAA
The DNA here is from genome assembly GCA_030264155.1 of Atheta pasadenae. Classification (NCBI taxonomy): domain Eukaryota; kingdom Metazoa; phylum Arthropoda; class Insecta; order Coleoptera; family Staphylinidae; genus Atheta; species Atheta pasadenae. The sequence goes on along the minus strand of JARJDS010033085.1, from coordinate 1,276,242 downwards.
CCCCAAGCCCTGTGTGGTGTTGTGATGTTGGCAGCGCAGCGTTTGCAATTCAAGGGCTTGGTTCAATAAAACGTGAAGACGCGATGGAGGTAGCATTATATTGGCGGGGAGGAAAGCTTGCAATTTATCCATGAGGGTACTGCGAGATTTATCACCCTTTCCTTCCCTATAATTTTAAGTTGTAACTTAAAACTGAACCAATAGACTAAAGCAAAGCACACAAATCATTACCAGTTTGTTCTAGCTAATAGTTCTTCTGTATTGGAACACATCATAAAACTTGACAGTTGATGAACACGTGCGGTATTATGTTGTAAAGGCGTTAATTCATTTCGGAGGACATGTAATGCGTCCAGAACTCTACCATCTTCAAGAAATTCTAAATATTTCTGTTCCAGGAGCAAAAACTTCATTTCCTGTTTGGGTAGAAACAACAAATATTGATAACAAAACGTGAAGTGGTGCGTATAAGATGCGACTTCAAGGTCATATATTGACCTTGACATTAACATCACATTTATTTGTTTATATAAATTCAAGATTTAATTTGATTATAATGTATAAAAACAACGGCAATTCATTTTATTAATGTTTTTTCCATGAAGATTGCTTTGTTTGTTTTTATATGACTAAACTAATAAAAAATGAAAACAAAGGAAAAAGATTTACTTACAACCAGATTATGTGATTGTCCTAACAAGCCCTTTAATTCCTGCAAGTCATGGTCAGCTTTACTCCAATCTCCATCCATGATGTGTCTGCGAAACTCAGCAGCAGCTGGATGATCCAATCTGCATCCAGACTCAGCCATGAGAGAATCAGCTGTGCGACTGCAAAAACAAATGTTGAGTCATATAGTCAGTAATACAGTAAAACAAAAGTTTATTGCACTGCACAATTTACCTAAGCCCCTCATTCTTTAAATATTGACCAATCAGTCTAATTATATCTTGATTTGCTTGGCTAAGTGTCAAGGCACTGCCACTATTGGATGAGGAGGTGCTGTTGCTCTTGTCAATAGACTCATGCCTATGTCCATTCTCTGATGAGCCATTGCTGGTGGATGCCCCGTTCTGCACACAACCGTTGCTCGTCATTGTGTCCTCGCAGGCGGCGCGCTCGTTTGCAGCAGGGGACGAATCGTTCGCGGAACTGCTACTGTCTATGCGGGACTTCTTGCGAGGCGGAGAACCACCTTCGCCCCCCTCGTAAAATCCAGCAGAGGCCAGAATTATTTTTGAACTGCACTTTGCGCACTAATTGTGCGATACCACACAAAGATCCGACGCGAGCGTAAACAACGGAAACAAAATAAAAATAAAACAAACGCGCGACGAGCGTGTGCGACGATGGTCGTGGCCCGAAATGGTGCTAGCGCGTGTTGCTACCTACGGTATGATAAGACGATTTGCGCCAGTTGTTGTTGTTGGTTGGATGGATGGATGGAAAAACGCAACGAGGAAACGTAATAAAAACAAATGCGTTTATTACGTCACTCGTACGGATTCTCGTGTGCGCTACACGCTCAGCATGCTTAACTGCTACCTACACTACAGCGCTGGGCTAGTAGCGCGTTTGTGTGTGACCCGCAATGCAAAAAGCCCCCAAAAACAACCAATCTTGATGCGAGCGCAATGGCGCGTCCACGATTGCGACGCTAATCGACCATTCGCGGTGAATGCATTGCGAGTGCAATGTCGATGGCTCGGTGATCGTTTTTACGATGAGCACTAACTACGACGTAGGTGCGATGGCCCTGATGGCCGTTGTTCGTCTATAGATCGCGCAGCGCTAGCTCACTCAACAACAAAGATCAGCTGAAGCTAGGGAACAGCTGTGCGATTGACCTCGGAAACCTTTTGTTTCCTCGCTTTCCTACGGTAACGTTTGATGCGTACACGTTTGTGCGCACAGAAATATCTAACACTAAACAATATCCTGCTGCAACTACACCCACGCCATTACGGTGAAAACATGCACTAAACTGCAGTATACATGACAATACACAACTATAGCATTTAGGTAACTATATTCAAACGCTAGATGTCGCTAGTTAGCTTTAACTGTAAATCACATTCGATCATATTTGATCATATTAAAAATTTACTAAAAAAACAGCTGATTAATACCTCAAACCGCCAAGTGTTCTAAAAATTATGTTAACATTTAAACCGCTCGTAAAATCACTACAAAATCTTAGCTTTCTTTGTGAAAATAGTCTTCTATAAATGAAAAATCCAAAAAGAAATGGCGTACAATTTTCAAAGCGGTCAAAAAATAATAATCCACCTAAATGATGGCGATATTATCGAAGGGGAATTTGTAAGCAGCAGCGGTACAAGACTTGATATAAAAAATTGTTTAAACACGTACACACATGTAAAAGATCCATCCACCCAACATTTTTATCAAAGTGAAATATTTAATATAAAAGCATTTGAATTAGATGAACTCACCATCTGTGCAGGTGCAAGTGTCAAAATAACTGATGATGACATTATTCCAACACCAAATGATGAAAATACACTTATCAAGATTACAGAACACAAGTACAATGAATTGAAGGCACTGAATAAAAATTATATTTACATGGCCACCATGGATGCTCAATATTATGAAGCAGTCAATGCAATAATAAACACTGAAACAATTGGCACTGCAACACTCAGCAGTGCCTTTGGCAGAGCTGCACCAGTAGAATTGTTGGTGATATCTACATGGAATCAAATTTATTTATTTGATATCTCAATATATAACTGCAAACAATTTCCTAAGGCACTGAAAACTATTCTTCAATCTGAAGATGTTGTTAAAGTAGTTCATGACTCAAGGGAGTTGGTTGATTGTATGTATCATCAATATAAAATTCATGTTAATAACATTTTCGATACATATGTAGCCACTGAGATGGTGTCTGAAGAAAAATTAAATTTATCGCAATGTTTAAGTTATTATTTTAATATTCCAGAAGTTCTAACTAAGGAAGCAATGGTATGTTAAAGGATTTTTTAATTTGTTATAAAACTAATAAATTGTAATGTTTAGGACCCAAAATTAAAACCACAATGGAAAGAGAGACCTTTAGATGATAATATGAAGCAAATTGCAGCAAAAAATGTGCAATATTTGATCACACTAAGAAATTATTTGCAGAATAAATTGTTAAATGACTTTCATCAAAATGTAGCAAAACATTCACGAAGCACTTTAGAACAGTCTCATTTAGATGCACAAATTAGTTTAGGATGTCTTGATATTAACAAATCATGACAATTTTTTCTCATCTTTATAATAATCTTTTTTGTACTTGAAATAAATTGGAACAAATATTTTATTTTTGTAAGGTTGGTTGCCGTACTTTCAAATTGATTGCGCATTTATACTGCGCAGTTTTTTATACTTTAAAATCATAGCTAACAATGCAATTGTTTATCAGATATGATCATAAAATATAGTCTTGTTTGTAACTGATTGCAACTCGAACCTACCTGTGATCAAATTCACTTAAATCCACTTAAAACAAAGCGATAATTAACGTGAACATTATACGTAGTGAGCCATTTCGAAGGTCACTTAAAACATGACCATGGTCGATTCAACTTCGGAGACTTCGGTTAACAATCTAACGACAACAAAAAAATACAAAGTAATAGTGATTGGGAATGCTGGTGTTGGCAAAACGGCGTTGACGTTTCGCTTCTGCGAGGGTTTATATCGAGATAATCTACAAGTTACTGTGGGTGTTGATATTCGCGTTAAAAGAGTCCAAGTTGACAACGAAACCATTACGGTAAGTTACACTGAGTTACACTCATGCACACATAAAATTAAATCATATAGATAAAAATGATGTGTAACACCTGTTTGATATTGACGTAATACGGGTTGCCTATATCCCCGTTGTAAAATATGCTTTATTATTAAAAATTGTTTTTGTTTTAGTTAAATATTTGGGATACAGCAGGTCTGGAAAGAAACCGAATGTCACTAACATCTCATTACTATCGAAATTTACACGCAGTTATATTAGTGTACGATGTAACTCAACCGAAATCTTTTAATGATTTAGTGCTTTGGTTGGAAGAAGTTCAAAAGCAATGTCCAGAAGATGTAATTAAAATTTTAATAGGCAACAAATGTGATGAAGGTGCAGCTGTTGATCGTCAAAGAGCACAGCAATTTGCTGATGCACATGGTTTACCTGTAAGTTTCAATATTAATGTCAGTCAAATTCAATTCATTCTAATGTTGTTACTTTTTGTTATAGTTATTTGAAACTTCTGCTAAACTAGATACTGAAAAAGATAATATTGAAGGCATCTTCCTTACAATTGCACACAAATTAAAAGCAAACTCAAGTTTAGCTGTCAACACAAGAGGATTACAATTAACAGAAACCCAACATGAGCCACAATCATCAAGTTGTCGTTGTTAATTATTAATTAAATTCAATGGCATAATTGTATTGATAGGCTTGTATTAACAAAATATTTTATCACTTTCATTACGAACACGTGGTTTGTCCAAGAAACGAAAAATAAGATTGATAAAAATGAGTTCGTGTTCACTGTGTCCAAATATATCAACATCTTAAACTAAAACGTTTCTCAATTCTTGTAGGTTTTCATAATGTACAAATAGAAAAGAATATGTCGTTTACAACATGCTGACCGTCATTTCGGCCCAATGCGATTCACTGTTTTAAAATACGTTGCGACCATCATCCATAGCGTATTTTCCTCCATCACCTCCGTTTACCGTCGGTGCCTCGTCTAGTAAGCTAATATTAAGGAAATAACAATTGAATAGAGCGAAATAAAAAATGCTATTTACGAAAAGGATATTGTTTTTCACGTAGATCGATACGATCGTGTGATCTTTCACGTTCTCTTCCATATGGTGACATTTCCTATTGAAACATTTTATTTAATAAAGTCAAGGATTCAAAGGTTTTTCGAAATAAGTTAATTACCCGTGAATGATGGTACTTGTCTCTTTCTAAAACTTCTCCATTTTGATGCGATGCCAACTTCGCTGCTTTCTCCTCGTCCCTCTTGCGTTTGATTTCAGCTTGGATTGCTTCCTCCCGGTCCTAAATAATTATTACATAAGATTTTGCTAGCGTTAAAAATTTTAAAATCCTTACCCGTTTCCTCAATTTTCGTTCTTTGCGTAACTCCTTCTCTTCATCGCTCATTTTCTCCCTCTTATCCTTATTCTTCGCTGATCGTTCTTTCTTCTCAACCTTTTCGATGACATAATCCACTTGCTGTTGTTGTTGTTGCTGCTGCTGCTGTTGGATCTTGCGATCTTCGTGCTTATAACTCTGCAGACAACCATTGGATGGCAAATTAGGTGTGGTGATGGTGGTGGACGGTCAGGTCAGGCCGCAGTCGCACACACACAGAAGCCAGTAGCGCTTTCGCTGCCGCCGTCCGCACTGTGCCGTCTAGCGCGCGCTAATCTGATACAACTTGCTATTTTTTTTAATTACACAAAAGATATTGGTTTTGTTTGTTTGTCGGGTGACTTGGTCAAATTTGCGCGCCGGGAAGACCTCCTTCTCTCAGCCTAACACAGCCTACTTACCGGAGTTTTGCACGCGTTTAATCATAATATCGTTAATACTCATTGTTAAGCCTAGTGGAAGATTGGGCTGACCTTAGTTTTAAAAACGCTGAGCGTTTTACATTTAATTCTATATTCACAATCAATCACAAGCAATCTTGGGGATGCGAGGAAGCACAACAACGGACATGACGCGACGCAGCTTCTCTCTTCCAACGACATGTTCTGTCATCCGCTCTTCTCTTCGATGCGCTCTTCTTCCAAACAACCTTCGACTGTGAGCGTCGAGCGAGTGAAGGGTCGAGAGCCCTCAGCCCAATCTCCCAAGCAATTACTTTGACGACGACGTCACCGCGTGAAATAGGACCATTTACCGTAGTGTCTGCTTTTAACTCTGACCGACCGACTCTGCTATCTTACTCCGATACTAACCTTCGATGATTGACCTTCCATTTTTCTTCGTTTTGCTTCTACACAGATAACAATCAAATTAATACTACAGATAAAAATCGTTATGCACAAATGTGTACAAACCTCTATCTGGATCACTGGCTTCTTGGTTATGTTTGGATCCTGTACCGTTGTTAATGGCGACTTCTCGTTCTTCCCTCGTCTCGCGGTAATAATGTGAACCTCGTTCTTCGTAGTAACGCTCGCCGCCAGACCTTTCAGTTGCATAACGAACATCATCTTTTGGACTGACCATTTCAATATACCTATCCTCCTATTAACACAAGGAAACCAAAATATAAACAAACAAACCCAAAAAGCATAAGTAATTTGAGGTTATAATCACTATATGTCAACCACAATTCTAACCTAAAAGTCAATAACTTACTCTAAACTGTCTCTCTTCTTTAACAGCCGATTTCTCTTCCTTCCTCTCCCGCCGTTTTTCCCTCTCACGGTCACGTTCACGCTCAGCTTCCTCCCGCTTTTCTTCTTTTCTCGCAAGATGTTTTTCCCGAGATTCTTCCTTGGTAGGACGATCTTTATCCGACATCTTATCAACATCTCTAAACAACAAAAAAACACGATAAAACACCCAAACAAACTTCCCTCTTCAATTTCCAACTTACAAATTTTCTTGTGACGAATTCTGCGATTTCCTAGACTCTTCACTAGCTTGCCGCTTCTCTTTCCGCTCCTTAATCTCCTTCTCCGCTTTGTTTGAGTCACCATTTTGTTTAACATCCGTTTTAACTTCAGTTTTCGCCACTTTTTCTTTTTCAGCCACAATATGGAATTCATACTCATGCATAACGTTACCCGACGCAATTTTATGCTTCAACTGACCAACATAACTAATGGCCAATGTAAACAAATCTTGGCGTGTATTTTTTTCTTCCTCAGCCAGTTTCTCAATCTTTTTCTCAATAATCTGTGCTAGTTTTACAAGCACCGGAAACACAGGAATGATTTTAATAAGTACAATAAGCGCATTACGTATTTGTACATAATCCTTCGATTCCAAACAAACAAGTAAGGCTTTTGTAAGCTTATAATGCCATTTATTCAAAACGTGGCGGTAATTTTCATAACCAACTTGATCGACACTGTCTGATTGTTGATCAGCCCCCCGAAATTTCGTCACGAAACCCGGATAATCCGCACATTCTTTATCAAATATATCTTTAGATTTATGCCAACGTAGGAGGATCTCCAACATGGACAAGATAAACCTACCATAACGCATTGCTTCATTTTCGGTGCACGAAGTGATTGAGTAAGTCACATCACAAAACAACTACAGAACAAATAAACAACATTTATTATTAATACAATCAAATTCTAACCAACAAATAAATAAAAAAAACTTACCCTATCATAACATAAAACCGTTGAAAAGTTTTCAGTCTTTAACGAATGAATAATATTTAAAAACTTTGCACAATAAACCGCATCAATCGCAGTAAAAGTACAACGTGGAAAAATACACAACTGTAGAAACCTTGTAATTGTATCATTCTTAGCTTGTTTGGCCACAAACCACGTGTCTTTTTCTTGCCGTAATCGAAACATCACTTTTTCAACATGTTCCTGCTGCTTACGCTTCTCATCTTGCAACTTTTCAATCAAAGTCTGGTACCTTTCGCATTCCTTCTTCCCTTTACTCGAATTAGGTTCCGAAACATTTAGTGACAATTGTTTGATCTTATTAACAGCCTGTTGGTAAGTTTCATCGGGCACAAACAAGTCATACATTGTCAACGACCAGAACGTTGCTAAAAACTGTGGCGTAACCTCTTCCCACACTTTAACTTGATGTAACGGCAACAAAGACTTGTGTACCGGCGACATGACATCTGTAACAGCATCGTAGTACTTTTGATGCTTCACCGCCGTCGCCATTTTCTTATAATTCGCATCAGCTTTTCGCAACTGATCATACTTAATATTTATAGCATGATTAAACATAGGACGCGCCAAGAAGAACGCCACTTCATTAGGTATGTGATACTCCAGCAACATCGACTGTATCGACGGTAATTTGTTGACGTATTCATCAACAGACAAAGTACTAGCGAGAAAATTACCAAATTGCACCAAAGTATCCTGGCATTGATCGAATAATTTCCCAACTAATTTCAAATGACTGTTTTGTGTTTCTTTGTAAACAATACAATATTTCTGTTGAGCAATTAACAAACACAATGCCACCGCGAGATCATGATCAGCCATTGCTTCCTTTAATCTAAGAGATGATTTTTTCATGTTTCGTACTTGACTGAAATAACCCGCCTCGATCTTAAGTAATTCACCTCCGGATAAAGCATTTAATTGATCAGTGGTTAAATCCTCAGCTGTATCAATCCCTGCCATTTTCTGCACGATTTCTTTAAGTATTAACAGATCCAAACTTTTTTGTGCTTTCAATTGATTCGCAACAAATTGTAAAAGCCCAGTCAATTCGATGTTGTACTTTTTGAACACAGTCCCACAGAAGGAACTTAAACTTTGTAACCATCCCGAAATCGATGTGCTATCATGCTTGACGCGTTTTTTATCCGCGTTCGCCAAAGTTTCCACAATACAAAAACCCAAAACATCGTACGACAAATTCGTCAAATACCGTAAAGAATCCACGACAGGGTGAATTAAATTATCATAGACCTGTATCTGCACCAGGACATAATCAAACAAAAACCCAGGACTACAATGTGTTAGTTTTCCTATGATCCTTCCAGCCGGTTTAATGTTTTCTTTACTAACACGCTTCATAATGTTTTTAATTTTTTTCTCCGCATCACCTCGCCGACGCATTAATTCCGGAAAGATTTGATACGTTTCGTTTTTCCATCTTGCATACAACGAATACCGCGTTTGGTACGAGTACAGTTTGACCAAACTCCAAATCTCTTCAGCGATCGAACAATTACAATCGAGGAATGATAAAGATGGTAGGATAGAAGCGTCAAGAAGTGATATAATGTCATAGTACAAACTGTCGTGTTCCGGCGCGTCTTTACTCGCATCGACGTCGTCTTCAGCGAGTGCTAGTTTAGACAATCGGACTATTTTGTATAATAAAATGGGGTCATAATGCAAAGAAGGACCTAACAATAAAAGCATTGGTATTGCGTGAGTTCGCAGTTCTAAAAACGTTGACGCTTGTTTGGGAGCTAACGAATTCGGATGTGGGGGTAAAGGTTTTCCTTTAATTGTACCGATTTTAAAGCGTCCTCTATACAGTGGTTCGATTATTGTGTGTAAAAGTTCGCACATCGCTAATGCGATTGGTTGAAATGACACGACGTAGTTCTCCGGTAAACGATTGATCAAAGCACTAGCGTTTTCCCAATCACCGGTTTTGATCAACGCTTCACACAAATTAAGCTTTTGGCTTATCATGTATTTGACCATTGGATTTTCACGTTCTTCGGGCGCTTCTTCTTTGTCTTTGTTTAATGATATAATAGATAATTTACGTACGTATTCTTTGGCGTCTTTCATTTCTTTCTCCCAATCTTTTGACATGGACTTATCATCAGGTGTGAACTTTTAAAACAAAAATTTTGAAATTAATTTCTTTTCAAAAAAATTACAAAATAAATAAGACTCACCCAAATGTAAATATCATCCAAGCAAATAATTTCATGCTGTAGTAAATGCGCGGTTAACACAAAAAGTGATTTCTGAATCGGATCGTTACTTTTGTTTAGAGTAAACTTTGATCCCAAAACTTCACAAATTGTTTTTGCATCGTTCATATAATTTTTAATAAGTGGAATAAAAAGATGAGCATCTTGAGGTTTATTCTCAAAACTCTCTAAAATAATGTCTAAAACACGGTTAGGATCCAAATTAAAACAACCAATCAGTGATTGAACAATATTCAATAACTGATCATGAGTTATGCTATTTCCGAGCTCTTGATTTAATTCTGTTATTAATTTTGAATAACCTTCACTTTCTTCTCGAAATAAATTAAACTTTCTTTGTTTATAACTGAAAGCAAAAAACGCAAAAACTTTAAAACACATTCTTAACCTCAAAATTAAAAATATACATTTTTTAGGTTATGTACAAATTATGTTTGTATTTATCAAAATTTAAATTAAATTACTGATTTATTCAAATAGTCTATAAATACGAATGTTCTATGCACTTTTTACTATTAAAATTTTGTGGACTCACCAAAACTTTAAAATGTAAAGTGCAAACATTTGAATTAAATAGAAAAAAAAAAGTTTACTCACTATAGTTTGGTCTTGACTTTGATAAACTTTGTATAAAAGCCTTTATTTTTCAAAATCCCAACTTCTTGCAATGTGTCAATTTCCAGCCGCTCTTTAAGGACCTGTTCTGAAATAATTCTCTCACAATCTTTGACCAATTGACAAAAATTACTGCGCTTCTCTGTCTCCCCAGTTGTACCAGCCTCTGAGGTTTCAGCATCAACAATATTAAGAACATCAAGAATAATGGCAGGTATATCATTATGTAGATTTATGAGTTCTTCAAGAGTATCCACAACATGGTCATGTTTTAAAATTCCTTTTATACATTCTGCTATTAAGTCATTAATCCGTTGGAACATAGATGAAGGTTGGCCCACATTGTCAATTGATGGGTTGCTTTCTTCTTTTTTTGCAGCTGCCGCAATGACTTTCATACTAGAATATTATTAAAACAATATTGTAAATCCAAAATGTAATAATAAAAAAATAACTTCACATAGAAAAGCGTAAGAATATTTGAGGTTATGTTGAACGGACAAGGTTGTTTACGATTGCAATCGCTTCTGTTCTTGTATTAACTGTCGCAATGAATACTTTAATGAGTTATTTAAAGTATGATACCTCATTATAGTAAATGATTGGTTTAGAAAGTTTTTGTAAGTTTTCTAGCGATTTTTTGGGAAATGCATTACGATGGCTGTTGCGTTATGGCGGGTTACTTACAATTCGGTTTTGCCAGTCTTCTCCCAGTTTTTCCAAACGTCCTCTGAGAAAACCTCCTCCATTTTCTTGAGTTTTATTTACAAAACGATAGCATTGACTTTAAATTGATTTAAAACGCTTTGTAACAATCAGAGAATCGAACTCACGAACTGAGCGAACCAGGAGCAGACAAGTGATGCGCAAATGCGGCGTTGACAGTTCGTGTGTATATTCAGTTGCATAATGCGCAGCGTAGAGTCACACCGTAGGCAACTGCAAACACACTAAATACGATGCTACAAAATAATAGCAAGTACTAGCAATTTTAAGCAATTATTATCTTATTCTTCTTTATTACAGCATAATATGTAAAACAAAACACAATTAAGTGTAATATATTAATATAATTAATATAAACTAAAGTAAGACTGTGTACACTGGTTCAATTTCATATCACAAACATATGAATGCATGTATGCAAGCCTCATATTAAATTATTTCCTTTCACAACACTTCAAAGCCATTCAAAATTATCAAATCTTAGAAATGACTTCGTCCATTAACAACTCACCCTCTTCCTCATCTCGATACTCTCTCTTATTAACCACTACCACCTCCTGTCCTTTAACAGGATTCTGTGTGTATAAATACATCGCCAGTAATACTGCAATAATCGACATCACAGTATTCAAATAAATAGGAATATCAAATATAAAATACGACAACACAGCCGTGAGCACCAGCTCCAAAGCGCTTGCAAAAGTTTTAACAATACTATTCAATTGTTTCAAAAAGAAACTAGTTATAATACCCACAGTAGCATTATTAAGCATCATTATCAATACTTTATATTGAAAAATCACCGAAAGACTTTGACCCGTAAATGCGTCCCAAATCGTTCCATTCAGAACCAAAACGACTAAATTACAAATAATCGAATCAAGATACATAAATACATTCTGAACAAACATATTTATTGATGCACCTTGATTCTTAAGTAAATATTCATTGTAAACACCAGCAAGGCAGGAACAACCCATTTGTAGCAGGAGGAATACTGTGCTCATGCTGAATAAATCCAATCCATACATTTTACCTGTTGCTGATTTGATTTCAGTGGTGTCGCTAAAGTTGACTTGTTTCAACATACATCCAGCTGTGAGAACTATCAAAGACACCCATTGTTTTCCACTCAGTTGCTTTTTGAAGATAATTTGGAATAAAATGGCTGTCATAAAGATGCGGAATTGCAACAAGAGGTTATAAGTAGTGGGATCGAAGGAACGAAGGTTCTCAAAAGATAAATTATTGTACAAACAGTACAAGAACGCGGGGATTAGATACAAGGCTAAAACACTGCGGTGTTTTATCGTGTCTTTGTAGAGTGTTATTGGTGATTCACTGCAATTAGAAATATGAGGTAATCAATAACAATAATAAGACTTCATTAGAATTTAAAGTAAAAACCATTAACAACTATTAATTCACATTCTAAAAAATGTACTAGTAGTTTTAGATTGTGAATAAAATATTTTATAATGAAAAAACAAAAGTTGTTTGTCATTTTTGCGAATTTAGTGTATAACAAGTTGCCTATACTTGACTAGAAAATTTACTTACTCCTTACAATACAGTGCAGTTGATATTATTAATTTTAAAAATTCGGTAAGTAACACAACTGTTACTACATTGTATTCATATTTATTGTTTGATGTTTGTGTTGAAGTCACTAAAATAGCTGCAATCAACCAAAAAAATTAATGACAGTAATAATGATGAATACCTCACATTATATCACATTGTTCAAGCACTCTCAAGGGCATACAAATGTTTACTTAAATAATGTATTCATTTATAAAACTTACCATGTATTGAAAATAAAATAATATATAAAAAGAACACTATTAATGTTGATCTTGTTGGAAACAATTTGTTCAGTTGCATCTTCATTGTTGTGGTGTGATGTTTATTAATGAAATTATATTAATCCTTATTTTCAATTCCACTTATATGTGATTTTATTTAAAATACAATTTCAGAGAACTTCTACACATCTT
>JARJDS010033085.1:1152598-1166767 GCA_030264155.1 Atheta pasadenae | reverse complement strand
TGTTTAATTTAGATTTTTTGTACGTCTGGCTTATTTAAAGAAGTTTTTCTTACGTTTTCCCTGCAAGTTCTATTAAGTTTTTCGCCGACGTCATGATTCCAAACAGCTAGTTGCAAACAAAGCTGCACGTTGTGCTTGAAAGCAGAAAAAAATAAAGCACGTGCGCGTGCAGCAAGTCAGGTACGGCGTGATAAGCGTCTATCAGACTGTTGCTTTGCTCCTGTGTGGCAAAGCCACCCCTTATCTGAGTCAATCAGGAAAAACACGCACTTTATGGATATTGTTGCGGCGCTGGCGTGCAGACTTTGCATACAAGGCGACTTGTGCACATGCACACTGTGGCTTAACATATTCTAGACTCAATTCTGCAGGAATGAAAGTAAAGAATAAGGAGTACGGCAAAGGGTAAATGTAGGGATTTTATACGGCGAGTGTTTTTGAATCGAGTTGGGTCACAACAAGAGGATATCAACGGATTTGGTTCTTGATCAAGTCAACTGCAAAATCTTCACTTCGTTTATAGTTTTGTAACCCAGCCACAATGGTTATAGCTGTAGGAATATTTTATCCATAAAAATGTTTATTTGTTTGTGATTTCAAGCCCCAAATATTAAAATTCAAATGAAATAATGGGGGGAGAATTTTTTTGTTTGGTTATTATTTTTTTATTTTTCACACGTTTTTTTTCTGATGGCGTTGGTTGAAGGCGTTAGCGGAAAAAATATGAAAACCGTGCGTAATGCGCGGGTATCAATTTGAACGCGTTGCTTTTTACGATTGCGTATATCATGCGATGGGCTATAAAAAGCATTACGCGCGGCGTTAAAAAGTTTGCGAATTGGGATTTGTGTTTATGTGCGCGGCGTGGTATTTACGATTAAAGAAAATATATTTATCCGCGGGAGTGTTGTTGGCCCTATTTACCGTAATTTGCGCGCGGTAGGGAATTGTTCCACCTTTTACCACGCACACGTGGTTTGCGATAGAGGTTTTCACAAAAATGTGTGCCCTGCTTGGCACTCTCGACTCGTTTTTTCGTTTTCCTCGTTTTCCGCGTTCGCGTCGTTGGCGTCTTCGCTGCGGCGCGTCTCCCGCCGCAGATAAATCTGGCGTTACCCTGTAAATGAGGATATTACGATGCAAGTCATGTTTCTCGCTATCGATCCGTGCACCATAAAGTAGAGTTATATCAAAATGAAGAGGCTGCTTACCCCCCGCGAGGTTCTAAAAACCGCAGGACGGAGCCCTAACAAGTCTACTAGCTGTTTCAAACTGTCATTCTCGCCTCGCGCGCAAAAAACGCGATTCTTTTGCGCTCGCTGCTTTTTAACGCGGCACGTGCGCTATGCCAAATGTCGCACTCTATAATGCGGCCACGGGCGTGACTTTAAAAATATGTTAATTATGTTTACCTTTCGCCCTGTGCACAGAGTGGCATGACCTTACTTCGTAATAATGTTAACCGGCCTAGTCCTGCAAGATAGACGAGGCCAGTCGTTGCAAGCCAAACAAAACCGTCAAGCTTCAGCGAAGAAACAACAAAAGAGGAGACGACGAACTCTTTACTATCAAAAGCTTAAATCCTAGAACAGGACCTACGTCCTAGGAGATACATTTTATTGAGCGGATTTTTCGACACTGTAAAATTATGCCACTGTCCAAAAAGTGCACCCTGAATGAAAACGCTCACTCACTGCGCCGTTTGCAAAAATGAACAAGTTTGTGAGGTTAGCCAAAGTTGTCGAGTTACAACTGGTGCTCGGTGTAAGATTAAAGTCCGCATGGCGCGAGCCTGCGCTCGTCCGAACTGTGTTCAAGCGGACAAAAACCGCGACTCTGCGGTCCTTTTGCATCAGATATTCGAATGGATTAGCGCGTCGGAATGAGCTTCCACTGTAAGCTCTACCAGAAACTCGCTTCTATGTGGCTGCTGCAAAGCGGGCACACGCGCTTTGTTGTTTTTGCATGCAGGGCCAAAATTCGGTTGGTCCATCTCAAATTATCCTTGTAATTTAAGCCTGCACTCTATTTGTCACACCAAGTGTTAAATAAACAATACTGTTACACCTAACACATAACATATTATCACAAATGATCATTACATTCATTAACTAATACATAATATCAAATATCTGTCATAATGACTATTCGGTACAATTATTCTTTATGAGAACACATTTACCTAACCTAGTAACAGAATACTTAAATATCTATAATTAATGTCTGCGATTGTTATCAGTGAAACAAAAAACAATCAATGAGTCTGAACAATTCACCATGACATCATCAAGTATCTAATAGTCGATTAGTTTTTTTTTGGTATAAAAAATCTCAAGTGATGACTTAGTCAAATATTTTATCGGATTATTTCATTCAATAAATCTTAGAATAGATTAGACTTTCTACGATTTGAAACACATTTTGATTAGTTTATTTTTAAATTTAAGTTTAACATATTAACACATTTTTTGACACAATACGAGTCAAGGAAATAGCGATAATTATGCAAATTAGTAAAGTAGTTATTGCTAAACACGCCATTGTACACAATACAATAAGTAAGTAGTACATAAAACATAAATTTAACAAAATAGATATTATTCTAATAATATTAACTTTGGTGTTCCTACTCGATAGGTCACACGTTTGAAGCATGTTTCTTATCAGCTATTAAACACTTAACTATAAGTCATAATCATATCATTTATATATAAACAGTGGTCTACAGTAGTTTGATGCAGTGCTCATCTAAAAGTGTCCAAGTGAAAATGTGGCATCAAAGTGTCTTCATCGTCCTCCTAATTCTTGGAGCGGCGAACGCAGCTAACATTCTTTGTTATTTCATCGCACCATCTTTAAGTCATCAAGTAACTTTCCATCCGATTGTTAGACAACTAGCTAAAAATGGACATAACCTAACTGTGATTACTCCAAACCCACTTCGAGATCCTAACCTGACTAATGTAGATGAAATCGATGTGGAGGAAATCTCCTACTACAGTTGGAACAAGTATAATATTTCTTCGTTTGGTACCAAAGAAGATTTAAAATCTACGGATTTATCACCTATGATTAGTGCGTATTTGGAAATTGTGGAGTCACAACTATCACATCCTCGTATTAAGGATTTAATGGAAAACGCTAAGGATTATAAGTTTGATGTTTTTATTACTGAACATCCTCATATTTTTACCACACCGTTTAGGAGGATTTTTAACACTAGTATGATTGGTATTAGTTCATTGCCGCTTCATATGTCTGGAAATAAGTGGAGTGGAAACTTTGAACATCCAGGATTATTCCCAGATCTTAATTTGCCTTATACGAACAAACTTAATTTCTGGCAGAAGATTCATAGTGTATTGCACACTACAATTGGTTCTTTTATTATTGAACGTGTCAAGCCCAAAATGTTTGAAATTTTAAGAAGGCACTATCGTGCTGAGCTTGTTGATGATCTTAATGTCATTGCTAAAGAGTTTGATTTGGTTATGGTTAATTACAATCCTATTTTACACGTACCTAGACCTAATGTTCCAGCTGTTATTGAATTTAATGGAATTCATATTCAATCACCTAAACCTCTTCAAAAGGTAAGGACTCAAATGTTAGACTTTTAAATTGGAAATTTGGAGATAAAATATTTAATAATTGCAGGATATCAAATCGTTTTTGGACAATGCTAAAGAAGGTGCTGTATATTTAAGTTTTGGATCTAACATTAAAAGCAGTGCGTTACCAGAAGACAAAGTGAAGCTTATTCTGGATACTTTGGCTGAATTACCGTACAAAGTATTTTGGAAATTTGAAGCTGAATTGGACAATTTACCAAAAAATGTTAAGATTATGAAGTGGGCACCTCAACAAGACATTCTCAGTATTAAAATAAGTTAATTTAAAGTAAAATTTTAGTAAATTTTAAATTTACAGGACATCCCAATGTTAAGTTGTTCATTACTCAGGGTGGTTTGCAGTCATTGGATGAAGCCATGTACACCAAAACTCCAGTTCTGGCAATTCCATTCTTTGGGGATCAAAGAGGAAACTCCGCAAAGGCTGAAGCCGCTGGTATTGGAAAACGTCTTAACTTTGTATCGCTCACTAAGGAAGAGTTCAAATCGACCATCATGGAAATCATCAATGATGAAAAGTACGTCTTTGCTTTGTGCATGAATTGATAATATCCCAGTGCATCAGTTTGGTAAAGTCAAAGGTTTTATTCCAGATACAAATTACGAATGGAAGAGGTCTACAACATATTGACCGATCAGCCCATGTCGGCGGTGGATAAAACCGTCTGGTGGATCGAGTACGTCATACGGCACAAAGGCGCGCGCCACATGAGATGTCCGACCGTCGATGCAACCGTTATTGAATATTACATGATTGACGTTATTGGTTTTCTGATCGGGGTCGTCCTGCTGGCGCTATTTTTCATCTACATGGCTGTGAAATTAATGATAAAACTTGCGAAGAAATTGCTACGTAGTTTCTTCGGAGGTGCCAACGATAACGCGCAAAAACTTAAGAAAAATTAATCACTTTTCTTTCCCTCGGCCGCGAGCCGTTGAGTTTTCCATTAGTTGATCGAGAGATCGCAGGGGGCGAAAAACATAATTTATTAAAATAATTTTATTCTCTGATGCGTGCTCATCGCAGTACGTATGAATAGATTGAATAGATTGTACATTTTTTTTATAAATAAAAGAAAGAAATTTTAAAAAATTGGGTTTTTCAATTTAAAAGTCTGGCTTTGCTTATAACCTCGTGCAAACTTTTTGTTGGCAAATTGATATTTTGTTTGTACAACGTTGATGCTTTCATGGTTTACGTTTTTGGACATTTATAAGCCCGAAAATGCAAACACGTTACACAGACAAGGTCAAAGGACTTGACAAAGTTTAATATCCAGTTGAGTACATTTGATTGCATAAATGAATCGGAGTATGTCCCTGAAGTTCAAATACCTTGTTATCAGGACACTTACTTTAATCGTAGTAACTTTTAAAAATATCAAACTGATTGTTAATGATAGTAAAAGTTACTCCATTGTAATATTTTTAAATTGACTACAATACAATGCTAACTTTAAAATTTTTTGTTTGCAGGTAAGATACAAAATCAAGATATTCTCCTTAACTAGCATCCAGTTTGGTGAGTTTCTAATTATGTTGTACATAAATATTTATACCCCGTATATTCTCGCTAACCCGCACAGACGTAAGGAGTGCGTATGCAATCAAGTGCTAATATTTCAAATATTGATCCTAAATCAGAATTCAAATACCCGCTCGGGCAAGCACAATTATCCTGAACAAATACAAGTCGTCGAAACATGAAACCGAAGCGTTCCTGACTTGATCGGGAGCACTATACACTGAAAATCGTACAATTATTGTTGGCAACATTCACACCAAACAATGGATAGTGGACACGGTCAAGCAGAAGCTACTGAAGCTGGGAATCTTGGGCATTCGGGATAACGCGGCAATAAGTCATTGCGTTGGTTTGGGATCGAGTTTGAGATGTATAGGTTATGCGGTGGTCTTCCAACTCGTCCCCAATCGAGTCACTCGACTCGCTTGCTTTTTCCAATCGAGGGTGGTGATTCATGGGAACATGACGAATATGACTTGCATGTGGAGGCAACGCATAAATATATATGTAACAACTATTGCCCATATCTAGGGTTGGCTTAACTTGATTTATGTTGTGGTGCAAAGTCACCCTGAACGAAACTTTTCAAAGTTTTTCTATAAGATAAACAAACATAAACGTCCCTGTTACTTGTGTTTTTGTATTTGTTAAAATATATAGAATATAATAGTCCAACCCCTAATTTAAGGGAGTGGTGTTTAGTAAATTAAGGGATGAAATTTATAATTATACAAAATTAAGGTTTAGTATGAAAATTTATTCATTAACGCGTTTTGTTTGTTATTTTTTCCGATTATGGTTAGTGATATTTCCGCATTAATTCAATCGTAGATTAACGACACAAGCACACGGAAGGATGAACGACAGAACAGTAATCCGTGAACGCAATACACATGTTGACGTCCGCGTGTCAAATGATCACGATAAACAGTTTACATTAATATCGCATTGT
Source organism: Atheta pasadenae (assembly GCA_030264155.1). Classification (NCBI taxonomy): domain Eukaryota; kingdom Metazoa; phylum Arthropoda; class Insecta; order Coleoptera; family Staphylinidae; genus Atheta; species Atheta pasadenae. The sequence goes on along the minus strand of JARJDS010033085.1, from coordinate 1,160,658 downwards.
TTTGCATCGTTTTGAAGCGTTACGCATTGTGCTAAGCGCCGCCATCGGGTGGATGCGCGCTTCGTTTGGCAATAATTTAATATTTAATTCGCAGCGCAATATGCAAATGCGTTTTAATGAAAATTATCGCCGTTGATGGGATGTTATTAGACTCGACGCCGGTGCAGTAATTGAAAACGTTTATTAAAAATTCAGTGCGCAGATGAAAGGCGCTCAATTAATTAAATGCGCTATTTATTACTCGCATTTACATATGCAAACAGATTTTTTGCGTTAATAGGCTTTCCGCATCGCGCCCGCAGGTTAATAAATCTAGGTGCGAACCCATCCGGATACTAACGCGTTTGCGTATTGGTAACAGGTACATTCGAAAATGTAATGAAAAATCATTTCCGTCGTGTCACGTTATGACATTTAATTAATTCCGATTCGCATCCGCGTTTTTAATACAACCACCTTCACCTGATTAGAGATGCATTGCACCTGAAATTCTTCAATGGGTTGTTTTTGGATGATTTATTAAAATTTATAATTACTAAACTTTTTTTGGAATTAATTCTGGTTGTGTTCAAGCTGTAAGTTAGGTTCAGGGACAAATGAAAGCTTAATTTAGAAGTCGGTATGTACACGTGACAATAACAACGTTTCCGATAAGAAACAACGAGTTGCGACAGTCATGTCCTGTTGCACCTTTTCCTTTTTTCCCACGTCGGCTACGTTCGCGTACATCGTTCGCTAAGGACTTGGGACAATTGATATATTTAATTCATTTAAAAGTTCCATTAGAAGGAGACTCCCGGTCTTTAGTTAATAACGTTGAAGGGTACGAAGCGTCGCGGCGCTCGACGTCGCAGTCGCCTCTCGGCGTTTTATTTATGTAGAAATGAAAGTGTACAAAAGCAATGGAATTAGTCAAGCGTGGGAAACGCAAAGTCTCGAGGACGAACACGACAAAACGAAAGACGTAAGCGCGTTCGCATCTTCAAGGAAGCAAGGTAGGCCCGGTCCTGTTTAGAAAATTAATTAAGTTATCTGCAAAGTCGTCGCTTCCAACGTCTCTAGCTTCTTTCCGCTGCTGCCACCCTTTTCCAAGTAAAGCATAATACAATTGTTACTGTTAATTGATTTTTTCCTCCCTTCTTTACGCCATTCGAACTGGCGCTGTGTTTTGACCCTTTTGGCCTCCGGTGCACTCACCCTTCTGACTCTTTCAAATGTGTTGTATATTAATTCTGTCTAACTTGCTAACCCTTTAATTATATGTACCAGAAGCAATTAATTACGATTAATTATAAAATCATTCACGATTTTTTTATTCCGACAAAATATTTAGCTTTAAATGAAATGTGACAGTTTAAATGTTTGGAAGTTGGGAGTTTTGTTAATTTTAATTCGTGAACCGAAGCACGACAGTTCCAATACATTTCAACAAGCTTCGTGCTCGCAAGGACTTCGTCCTCGACGTTGGGCCGGTGATAAATGGCAATAAAGCCACTGATAGATCTTGAGATAAACTTAGCGGCTCTGAAAGTCTGAAACTTTAGCGTTGATACACACGCCAACCGCCCGAAACGAAACGAGAACCACACAACACCAGCGTTGGCGGTGGTGGCTGCTGCCAATCGAGTTGGGCCTGCATGTACACGCATACGAAGATACCGCGCGCGCAGAAATTTGCATACGTTTCGCGCCGATATTAATTGCGGCGGTCGTTATTAATTACATCGAGTCCGCAGGTTTTTAGGTAAATAAGCTGCGCTTATGCGCCGCGATGTAACTTTGGACTTGTTGGCGTTGGCTCGAAGAACGGCGCAGAATGCATTTGCGTTGTGCATAAATCTAGAAATTACAATAGAATAGGCGAAGAGCCAAGATAAGCAAGCGCTTGCGCTTGATGTCGTACGGCGTGCAAACAGACGAGACGTGAACGGCGTGCGATAAATTACGGCGGAATATTTTTAGCTCGCGCAATTAGCATTAGATAAGATAACGTTACGTTCAATAGGCAAATACATAAACATAAGAAAGAATTGGAGCGCGTGGCTTTGGCTTTAGAGTCAGAGTTAGCTTCACTTACGACTGGTTGAGGAAATGTTTGTTTGATGTTGAATTGTAGTCAAGCTACCAATCTATGTTAATTTGTTTGTGTTTACGTTGAATTCAATACATATTTCTACAATAATTTGTACTAAATTAGCATAAAATAATAAATTGAATATTATTAAGAATATCATCGTTTTTTTATAGAACTTATTTTTAACAAAAAATTAAAGAGTTTGGTTAAAGCGTGGGTTGTTGGAGAAGGTGTTCAACAACAGAATATTAATTAAGGTTCGTAAACTTAGCCGTAAGAAAAAAATAGGTTGGAGTTTAATTTTACATGCAATATAATACATTTAAATATAAAATGTTAAATAATAAAAAAAGTAAAAAATTATGAATTATTGAACAATTAATTTGTGGTTTAGAAGGATCGTCATTAACAAAATAATAATAACGATATAAGACAAAATGTTATCTTAGAAATAGGTATAGGTTCATAAAGAAGCACAACTTACCAAAGAAAGTTACCGAAAAAAAATTTGAATTATAAAGCAAGGAAGCACAAACGAGATATTTGGTTTAGAGAGATGATGGGAAGGAAGTAAAAGGAATAACCTAAAGAATTGTAAATTACAACAAGTGATTGGTTAAGAGTCTGAAGATTTGTTGAAGGAAAAGTTGGCAGAAAAGCTCATAGCCCAAAGAGGATGTTCTTGACTAATTTGTTTATTGGATAGGGAAACACAATAGAGGTGTCAGATTCATTTTTGGTTTTGAAATAAGGAAACTATACTGTCAGATTGCCGAGTCGGTAAAGGAACTACTTAGAAAACATAGATAGGAGGATTATGGATAAAAGTCCAAGATTAACTGGAATACTAGGAATTTGATTTGCAACGCCTACTTGTTTATATCTTGCAATATTTGAAAACTTTGATAGTAGGAAGCATGGAATCCAAGAGACGATGTAATATTGGTTTAGGGAAGTAATAGAAAACAAGTAGAATAACATAGACTTAACCTCAAAGTAGTGTAACAATATTTAATTATTTTGTATGGGTTAGTTAAAAAAAGTAAATAAGTTGTAGTCTTGTTTTACTGGTGATAATATAATTTGACGCATGCTCTAACTATGTGAATATCAACCCACGGGGCAAATTTGCCAACACATGTAGGCAGAGGGTTGGCGCCCAAATACGTGTCGCGAGACGACGACAAACTTTTGATACGTGCACCGTTGGCTTTCGAACGGTCGAGCGGTTATTCAAGTCACGGTTCATGCCTCATCTCATTTCGCTGCTGTCCCGCTGTCCGACTGCTATTGACCCGCGCGCGGCGCGCTTGCCACAAATCACAATTTAGTTATGGATTACGCGTACGCTCCACGGACGTTTCGCGATTACGATTATCCGTCGTAGCAGAACGGCCCGCCACGATGGCCGCCACCGCCCGACCGAACGCCAACAATGCCTTCGGAACGCCCGAAACACCAACGAACAAATATAGTTCAAGCTTCAATAAATCGAGCAATTACACTAATTAACCATCCACCCATGGCATGCGCGTTTAGGGACAGCGGTCTGCGTTCCGCGGCTTTGACTCCGCATTGCCGATGTCCTACTAAAAAAAGTATTGCTATCGATTCGCTTTCCAGATTTCCTCCACCTCTGCATGCTCATGCACAACAAGTCATTTCGACGCACGGTGGATGGATCATTTAATTTCATATGTCATTGCTTTGCCATTAGCAGGATTGCGGAATACAAATGACCGCAGTGTGATTTTTTCGAAACTGGATTAATAACACAAGGCGCACACAAACAACAATCCCAACCCAAATTTGAGATCAATGATGAGTTATGACGTCATAATGTGAGTTTTTGAAAGATTATTTCCTAAGGCTCGGCGATGACATGGTGACATTGTGTGACATTGTTGAATTTTGATTGGTTCCGGCTGGAGAAGACTTCGACGACGCCCTGGCACATCCTGCCGGCGGCCACTCGGCCGAGACGTGACGCTTGAGCAATCGTTCCTTCAATATCATCTTCGAAAGATGTTTCCACATCGTCGTGCACGCATGCATGACTCTCGCTGGCTCCAGTCAAGTGTCACGCGCATAATAATCCGCACCGCCTTCGGAGCCGGCGATAATTATATTTTAATGAAGTTATTCGCTTTGGAGATGCACCGGCAGTGGTGGCGGCGGGTGTGATAAAACTGTTGATAATGTTCTCCGAGGGATGGAAATCGTTCCGCAATTACAACAACGCGAAACCCGAAAACGGCATTTCAACAACACTTGAACATGCTCGCGCTTGCGGCATAATTTTCGCTAATTGTTTTCGGGAGGCTAAGTGGCCCATAAATTTCGGGTGGTGCGAGGAGGGGTGGTAGCAAGTAAGTTCTGTGTAACGAGGGTTGAAACAAGTCGTCTAGTGGCGCGCGCGGAATTACCGATTGCTCGCCTTGCTCTGCTTCATCAAAGGGTCACGCAGATAGACTTTTTGTCAGACCCATCTTCCCTTAAAACATTTGCTCCCATTAGGGATGCATTTGATGTGTGTGCGCACAACATGTCCTTGGAAATACAACATAAATCCTTTTAACGTGCCAGCACGACATGCGAACTGTCCACGTCGACCATACTTTGGCGTCGCAACAAAAAATCTCGGACAAATTTCATCTCATAAAGATTTTCGCTGTGTTTCTCACATCGCGTTTTTCTCCCCACACAGACAATCCCAAACGAATGGCCTAGTTGCCATAGTGTGTATTTGCTGTGATGTGAGTTCTTAACGTTTTTCTATAATATAAACGACAGGGGTTGTTAGGATCCCATTTTGTCGTTTTTTATTGCACAGAATGGGTGAAGATAAACACGCGCGCCTCTGAGATGACGGTGAGGGAAAAGAAACAAAACAACAACGATCGAAACAATGAGAAACGCGCATCGCGCGAGCATGAGTTCACAAGATGAAAAACAAAAAACAAGAAAAAACAAAAGGATGAATGGAGGTTATAGTTCAATCTCGCGATATATTCCTTGTTGCAGCGCGAAAAACGAAAATATCAAAGAACATTGATATTGGAAAATATATCGGAAGAAAAATTGTTTCTGAGTTTCACTGCAACTTTTATTACATTCAATATTCCGCGTACGACGAAAGTGCACACACGATGGGAACAATTTTATCTTTATCCCCAAATATGCTCCGTACTTTTGACAATAAATTAACCCCTTTGGGGATTTACCATCTTTTGCTTACCACCCCATCGAAACAGTAGAAAATAATTACGCGTGGTTATTTTTCATTCCTTTTAGTTCTAAACTAGGTCAAATTACAGACATAAAACATGGAACAGAACACCAATTTAAGTTTTCAATTTCTCATGCTGGAGGGATGTTCAAGCAGGAAGCACACAAAACCTGTCAGTTGTCGGTCTGTCTATGATGTACAACAAGGATTTGGTGTACCCATAATTAACAGCAATAACAGCGGGGCAACGCGCCATGGACGAATCGCTTGGTTTGTAACGTTTACAATCCACCCCCCTTGTTCATATATTCCTAAAGGGCCTGGAGTGTTTGCTGTTCAGAAAACTGGAGCTCTTAGAAATGGCAACAATCTAAAGTTGCGCTTAGTAATTATTATTATATCTCGCCATAACTACACCAAACTACATCACTGTCATTGTACACCACCCCTCCCGTCCTGTTGCCTTTCCACTCCAAAACTCAAAACTCAAAGTGCACTTGTCGAGCGAAAGCTTTGCATCTTCGCCAAACTGTATGACAACTCCTGGTTGAAAGTGTAGCTTTTACCGTCGCGTCGCCAAACAAAACACTGCTGTGTCGTCGTTTGCTTTATGATCATGTGGAGGCGGTGGAGTCTACTATACGCGTACCCTCGCAAGCAACGTGCGGCAGGAAGCAGATATAAATTCTCGCAGACATTCGCCGCTTATCTGTCAAGTACTTGGCTCATTGTCACAATTGGATAGCGCCGCACCGATAATATCCTTATCACAATTGCATTGCCTTACATTGCTTCCACCATGCCGCCCCTGCTGTTGCTTGCGTCGCGATGTTGTATATTTGCGTCGTGTCGTATATTGTTAATTGTGTGTTGTATACACTAGCACATCCTTTAGATTTCGTATTAATAACTGTGTAAATAAACTGCAAGTCAAGGCGTCTTCACAATTTACGAGGACAATGCTCCGCACCCAACAATACTCGGTCTAGAGCTACTAGATATTCTCACGGCTTATATTTCTCAGTGCGAGGTTTAAATTTAGCAAACATCATTTTTCATGTTGCATGGAATTAAAATTCTGTTTTAGGGAGTCTGATGCGACGATTCGGTTTCGATACGCACGACGATGATTGGAATTCAAAGAGCGTCCTATTATCCGCGCAAAAAGCAGGGATTAAACGATGAAAAAACGAAGAGTAGGACGACGCCGAGGCTGGGTTTATGTCCATGCGTTCTATTTTCTAAAAAGAATCGTCGTCGTTTCCGATCGCGAGATCGCGCGGCGCCATAGCATGGCCTCACTTGCTTTATTGAAATATGCAAAACCAGTTCAAACTGTCTATCTGAATCAACGCCGCGCCGGTGGTGCTACCCGCCACCCCCTTCGAACCCGACCGTGCCGTCCATTCTAGTTTCCCCCGGCAGCGCCGAACGAGAATCCTGTCGAACGTAAATTATAAACTTTTTTACTTACGAAGGGGATAAAATTGGATATCCACAATTTTTTACATCGTTCTTCTGCCGCACGATCCACCGCTCCTGCGTGTCGGCGTGCAGGTGAATCGTGAGCGTTTTGCCACCAAGTTTTGTTTGATTTTATTCAACTACTAAGTGTCCCAAATTATTAAAACAAAAACCAATAGATTCAACACTGTCTAATCTTGATTTGATTTTTAAATTTTTAAATTTAAAATATTTGTTTTCCGCTTCAAAAAACGATTATTTTATGCATCGGTTTAGCGGCGTGTGCGTGCGTTCAAAAAATATAATTCGTTTTCTTTCTTAAACGCGTTACTTAGTATTCATGAATCGTATTTGACTAAAATCTGGCGGTTCTTACGCTGCCTGCTGATCCGCGCGTTTCGTTCAGCAGTTTGAGCACAACCGACGCCGCCTTTGCGCAGAAGACGTGGCTGTAAGAAGAGTCGTTTGCAGCGACGGCGAGGGCGGGCGGCGATGGTGGTGAACAGTTGTAGCGGCAGCCGGCAAAGTTTTTCTCCAGCAAGCAATGCGAATTTTCGTGGTTTTATCGAAGGTTATACTTTTTGGCCTCTGATAAGAATAAAAGTGTTGCGCTGTGGAGCACTCTCCGCCGCCACCACCGATACCACCATACGTAGTTACGAGTGCGCTTTATCCCCGAGCGGACTGAACGCGGAAATTCCCGGATTCCAACCGAGTGCTACCAGCAATCCCTATTATTCTGCTGTTCCTACTAACCCTTATTAACTTATTTAAATACACCCCAGACGCGCGCTTTCTACTGCCGCCCCCATGCCGCTTTATAATCTACCGGAGTATCTATATACCTACCACCTACCTCACTGGAACAAAGATCTACTCTACTAACCCAACACTAACAAATCAATTAATTTTACAACTCATAACACACAGAGTAGTACTTACAACAAAAATTACTTATTACACTTTTTGTCTACTTATTTCCAAAATGTATTAAAAAATATATTTTTATTTATTTTAAACCCCAAATTAGTTATTTAAAAAAAAATTATTATCTAAAGCCGGAGTAGTAGTTGTTGTGTGTGTTTGGTTGCATACCACAATTAGCCGTACGAAGCGTAATTCAAAATTTACCCAAATTAATAGATAAATTGAGGTGGGTGCAAGTGCGCCTGTGGTGTATGCACGTGCTTAATCATTCGCCGCCTCGTTCGCCTATTATTTGGTAAACACATACGATCGCGCATACGTAGGTGGTTACCGCCGCCACCAACGCTTGCAATCACGACCTGATGT
>JARJDS010033085.1:774283-812747 GCA_030264155.1 Atheta pasadenae | reverse complement strand
TGTTAATTTAATTAGAGAATATCAAATCTATAAGTAAATGTTATTTTAACGAATTAAAATTGTTAATTGATTGAAATCTTAAGTAATTCAGACGAAATTCATATAATTAAATTGAATGTGGTGGATATTATTTTACTATATGCAACCAACTGTACACCCGACAGTCATTTCTGGTATATTGTATTTCACTTCATTATAAATTAAAGATAAGATTTAATTACAATTTGAAACAATGATATGACATATATATATAGATGTTATAAACAAAATTAATAAATAGTTTATTTACAAACACAAACTTTATAACAACAGCAATTTATTGCTTTTGACTCAATGATGAAGTATTGAAATTGATAATTTCATCAACAGCTTCAACAAATGAAGGTTTAATAAATGAGGGTTTAATGTCACTAAATTTAGTCAAATCACTATCTTGATATTTTCCTGTTTGGACTAAAATTCCAAGCATTCCTGCTGATAGTGCTCCACCAATGTCACTCTGAATGTCCTGAAGGAATAACTAACAGATCAGCAACTTTACATAAAAATATTTAAAACTTACATCACCAATCATAACAACTTCATCAGGTTTTTGACTCTCATCCAATGCAGAATAAAAAAATGAAGCATTTGGTTTGCCAACAACTTGAGCCTTAACTCCAGCAGAGTATTCTAAACCTTTAATGAAACAACCTGGACCCAAAGCCAATCCATCTTTTCTTTTATAATATCTCCCATCATGAATGGCTATTAATGCAGCACCTTCATTTAAATACCTATATAACTTAATTGATTACTTTGTTTCAAAATAACATTCAATCAAATTTACCTAAAAGCTTCATTTAATTTGTCATAATGAAACTCAGATGGTGCTAATCCTATAACTACTGCATTTACTTCTTTATCTTTATCATATGCAGGTAAATCTTCAAGAGCTTCAGGAGAAACTAAATAGAAAGGATTTAATTTTGTTTTTTCAATTAAATCATTTGCCGCAGTAAGAGATGTAAATATTTCTTTTTTGTCATTTACAAAACCAAGTTCAGTTAAATTATCATGTAGTAATCTTTTGCTTTCTTTTGTAGTATTTGTAACAAATTTAATGTTTACATTTGTTTCTCTTAACCTACAAATATTTTTGTTTTAAATATGTCTGTTTTATTGCAATTATAATTATAATTAAAACATACTTTGTTAAAGCTTCCACTGCACCTGGAATTGCAGATCTATCAATGTGCAAAGTTCCACTTAAATCAATTAATACTGTTTTAATCATATTGTTAACTAATCTTTGCATTTCCTTGTACACTTTTATTTATTTATTTTTAATTGTTTTTATTCTACTCTCTGATTCTACTTTTGTTTATTTGACAGTTTCTTGACATATAAAACGAAATATCACGAATTTTCAATCGGTAAAACTCGTACCTTGCAGCATTTTTCGTAGTTTTTTTGACTGCTTTTTTGAAAACAACATACGTAGTAATTAAATACCAATTCTATTTCATAATTTAATAAGCGAAGTTATGAAAAAAATGTTTCACAGCTCTTTAGTTTGTTTTGACGTGCGTTAAACTGCGCTATCTCAAGTTAATTCATACAAATTATAGTAAGAATTATCACCATAGAGGTCAACACCGTTTGGCACTCATCAGCTGGCATATAACCTGCATGTGGACATGTTGTCATGTTCATTCGCTAATCGTTCATGTTTTGAAATAAAATTTTTGTCTTTTATGCAAAATTGTGCAACAAGTTTAATTCGGACTTTTGAATAAAAATTTTATCAACTTTTTAATCATGTCTTCTGAAGATGTTATTAACGGTACTGATCTGTTTCTACGCGAAATTCCCAATGTAAAAATAAGGTAATAATTTAAACTGACCACAAACCAAAATCTTAATAAAATAATAATTATTGCAGCAAACCTTTGAAACCTGTGACTCCACTTAAAACTAAGGAAGAACTGCAAGTGCTTCGGCTTAGTTTGAAAGCACAGGAAAACATTTTGGAGACTTTAAAGTTCATTCATGGTGATGTATGTATTTTCAAATTTGTTTTAAATATTACTGGAGTTATGAAATGTTGTGAAATATTATTTTATGAAATATGGTTGTTTTATTTGATGTAGGATTTTACATTAAATGATGCTTCAGCTTATGTTGACAAGGGAAGCAATTTAGGAAATAAATATTGGGTTGGCCGTGGAAATCTTGTCATTAAAGGATGCATTGATTATTCTAACACAAGTAAAGAACCTGAGAGTGAAGTGGAAAGGCTTAAAATGTTTGCTGCTATGAGATTAGAAAGGTTTGTATTACATATTCAGTATATAATTTTTTAAACTTTATGTCTGTGTTTAGCTATGGTTTTCACAAAGAACACTGCCAAGAAGCACTTGATTATTGTTCAGGTGAAATAGAAGAATCTTTAGGCTTACTATATGAAAAATATATGAAATTAAAACCAAATGTTTGTCAAGATATTCCTTTAAGTGATGAAGAACTTTTAGAACAAAGACATGATGAAAAAAGTGTTTTAGAATCAATTTATGAAGATGCTTTTAAAGAAAAAGTCAAAGACACAGTGTGGATAATAACATTTAAATTAGATTACTTAGTAAATCTTTACCATAAAAATAAACCAATAAAAAATCATCATAACAATTCAAAGCACACTGCCAAAAAGTTAGAAAAGTGTAGATTTTTCTTACGAAATAAGAAATGTAAATACGGTGAAAAGTGTCGATTTTCTCACGAAGACGATGTGATACCTGTTACAGGAAATGAACACTTGTCTAACTTTAAGTTTGAATTGGAAATTCGGTATCCACAAGAAACAAAATACCCTTACGAACCGCCAATAATATTCTTAAAAACTGACGCTGTTGTACCACATCAAATACCTCTTCATATTTGTAAGCGTTTGTATCAGGAAGCCATGATTACAGCACAAGATGGCATGCCGTGCGTGTACACTATCTGTGAGTTGCTCAAAAACGAAGAAGAAATAACGCAATATTTGAATACAGTTGAAATGGATTTCTTACTACCTCACGAATCTTTGTTTCCGAAGGTTAGTGAAGAGACGAATTACAGAAATCGACCCACGCATTATAAAAAAGGTGCAACAAATCGTGACAATAAACGGGAGTTTTCAATGGGGGAGATTTTAAAAGAAGATCGTAGGATTCAACAACAATTTCAAAGTAAACTAAGTAATAACGCATATAAAAAAATGCAGAATGTTAGAAACAACTTACCCGCTGCTGCGTTTAGAGGAAAGATTCTGAAAGCGTTAAATGAAGCACAGGTTATTGTGGTAAGTGGAGAGACTGGTTGCGGAAAAAGTACGCAAGTTCCGCAATTTATTTTGGATGACTGGTTAAAGTCTGACGATGATGATAATTGGAAACATGTTGAGATTGTTTGTACGCAACCTAGACGGATATCGGCTATAGGAGTTGCCGAGAGAGTGGCTGATGAACGCGTTGAAAAGGTTGGACAAACTGTAGGGTATCAAATTAGGTTGGAAAATAAAATTTCCAGTAGTACAAGGCTTACTTTTTGTACAACCGGTATTTTGTTGAGGAGATTAGAGGTTGATCCAATGCTTCAAACTGTCACTCATATTGTTGTTGATGAAGTACACGAACGCAGTGAAGACAGGTAATAATATATATAAGTTTATAACTTCTGTTGTTAAAGGTTAGTTTTTTTTTTTAGTGATTTCTTATTACTGATATTACGCGATTTACTTCCACTTCGCAAGGATCTTAAAATTATCCTCATGAGTGCCACGTTAAACGCTGATATTTTCTCGGATTATTTTGGCAACGTTCCAGTACTAGATATTCCAGGTCGTACACATCCAGTGGAACAGATTTTCCTTGAAGACATACTAGAAATCACTGACTACGTGTTTGACGAGTCCTCTCAATATGCGCGGAGAGTGAAGGATAAAAACGTGGAACAAGATTTACTTTCTGATGAAGTATCTCGCGTACATGTCAAACCAAAAAATGTTGTTAAAGATGAAAACTTAAAATATTCAGAGACTTTAGCACGATATTCTGGTAACATTGATTGTTTTTTTTTTAAATTAAATTTTATATAATTTGTTCCTTTTTTATTAAACAGATTCCAGCCCGAAAACATGTCGTACTTTGCAAATGATGGATCCGGATAAAGTAAATCTAGATCTTATTGAATCTGTCTTGTTATGGATAGTTTCGGGTGATCACGATCATCCGAGATACGGTTCGATATTAGTATTCTTGCCAGGTATTGCAGAAATCACGGCGTTGCACGATCAACTCTCTTGTCATCCAGAGTTCAGTCCTAAATATAAACGATACATGCTGGTGCCGTTGCATTCTAGTCTCAGTAGTCAGGAGCAGGCGATGGTTTTTGAGTAAGTAATGCGTTCGTCGGTGAAAATATTAGTCTGTGATTTATTGCGTTGTATTATTCCAGAAAACCGAAGGATCCTTCGGTAAGAAAAATCGTTCTGTCGACGAATATTGCTGAAACTTCCATCACTATCGATGATTGCATCTTTGTCGTCGATTCTGGGAAGATGAAAGAAAAACACTTTGATTCCAACCGCAACATGGAAAGTTTAGAGACGGTCTGGGTGACGCGGGCCAACGCGCAGCAGAGAAGGGGTCGTGCGGGTCGTGTGACGTCCGGCGTTTGCATACACTTGTACACTTCGCATCGTTACACGTACAACATTCTTGCTCAACCCGTTCCTGAGATACACCGTGTACCCTTGGAACGATTGGTGCTTAACATCAAAGTTCTCCCGAACTTTGCTGAACGCGAAGTTCATGATGTTTTAGGTAATTTAGATTCTAAACTATATACGTTGAAAGTTTATCAGAACGGAGTTATTAATTGAGTATTATTTGAATGACTTTAGTAAAGACAATCGAACCACCTGTTAGAGAAAGTATAGATTCGTCTATTATTCGTCTACAGAGCGTGGGTGCATTAGACAGGGCTAATAATTTAACACCATTGGGGCATCATTTAGCAGCCTTGCCGGTTGATGTGCGTATTGGCAAATTAATGCTGTTCGGTGCTATTTTCTCGTGTATTGACAGCGCACTTACAATGGCAGCCTGCTTGAGTTATAAAACGCCTTTTGTCGCTCCGTTCGGACAAAAGGAGAAGGCAAACAAAGCTAGGCAAAAATTTTCAATGGGCATGAGCGATCAGATGACTGTTTTATTGGCCTACAATGTAAGGCGTGGTGTTGGTAATAGTGGGTTGATGTTCGGGTTTAATTAACTTTTGTTTTAGAAATTTCAAGAGGCGAGCAAGAAGGGATACTTTGCAGGTTTAAACTTTGCCAAAGAGAATTACCTCTCTCACAAAACTTTACTCACTATAAGTGATGTAAAGTTTCAATTTTTGGAACTTTTAGTTAGTATCGGTTTTATTCCAATTAACATTACAAAACGGCCGAAATCGGGCCAGGATAACGTTTTATCGTTAACAGGACCAAAGGTTTGTTCAAAGTTCACTACACACATCATTTTAGTTGTTTCTTTAATAAATATAATGTTTGTTTAGTTTAATGAAAATGGATCAAACACAAGAATATTATCATCAATTTTATGCGCTGCATTGTATCCAAATGTATGCAAAGTATTACAACCTGAGAAAACTTTTGTACCAAGCGCCGCTGGCGCTGTAGCTAAACAATTGGAGGCGAAAGACTTTAAATTCAGGACGAAACAAGAACAGGTAATATTTTCATACATAAAACAAACTATAATTTTACACATTTTGTTTTGTCAGGTGTTCCTTCATCCGAGTTCGATTGTTTTTGAACTTAAATACTTTCCTAGTCCTTTTATGGTTTATCAAGAAAAGGTGAAAACATCGAAAATATTCATACGTGATTGTTGTGTTATTCCTGCGATTCCTTTGGTTTTGTTTTCCGGCTTCGACGTGAACATCAACATTCACAACGGAGTCACATACCTGGAATTGGATGATAAATGGATTATGTTCGAGGCGGAAGAACACAAGGTATGTGGCTAAGAAAAATCAGCGGAGCAGACGTTTTTTGATAGGAAATTGCGAATTATTTGTTTTGCAGGTTGCTGAAATGATCAAGATGATACGTGTGGAATTGCTGGATTTATTGGAGGAGAAGATCAAAGATCCGCTATTGAATTTACAGAACAACGCAAAGAGTGAACGGATTATAGGTACCATTTTGCAGATGGTCACTGGAGAATGAGGACGAGGTAACACAACGGGTTATAACATACGATAATTATTATTTATTTTCTTCGGTTTATTAATTTATTTTCGATAAATTATTGCAATACTGATTTTGGATGTGTATATTTAAAGTAATATATACAAAATGTTTAATAAGGGAATGTAATATAAAATAAACGTTGTTATTTTTTATGGAAATTAAGTTTATATATATAAATCTTAAATTATTGGAAAATACCCTAGTTTAGATTTTCTTAATAATTATTGCATAAAATGTTTATTTTGAAAAACTTCCCAATTAGGTTTTTTATTCCAAGTTTTTGGACGGACATACCTTGATTTAAATTTGTAAATGAGTTTTGCTTTGATTCCAGATTATATTCAACCTTTTCAATCTTTTGAACTGTTTCACGGGAACAGCTGAACTTCGGTAAATATATTTTGTTGTTTTCTTTTACAAAGGCTGTAAACCTTTGTCTTAATTTTCGAATTTTGCCCTTAGTAATAAATTTTCTTTGATTATGATTTAATTCAACTCTTCAAATTAATTTGAAGAGTTTTTTTTGAAATTTACAAAACCTAATAATCTGTAAAAATTAAGTTCCAAATGAAAAATTTACTCTTCGTTTTTTTATCTCCGTCTTTGTCATAACATTATCAAAAGCAAATACGGTAATTTGCTCTTGTGAAAAATCATGTTGATAATGCTTAAACCTGTGTAATACTGCAAAGCCGTTGGGAAACCCTTTTTATCCAACATCTTTATCTCAGACGTTAGACAACATTAAGCAAATCCTAGTTTAGTTCCTTACAAATTGCATGACGACCCGATAAGAATCCCTCGTCCAGTTCTTGACTCCCTTTCGCGTTAGAACAACGTTAAAACAACGCCGCTTTCGACGCCTCTGGAAATTTTTACTTCAATTTTCTTGTGCCTCATTTTACCCCGACGCGCTTCTACTCCGAACATTTACTATTGTTTCGCACCAGCTTTACCAACGCGTAAATCACGCTGATTGTTTAGTTTAGTTCCCTGTTCTGTGTTCGCCCATTACTGAGTTAGATGTGGAGTAAAATAAGATGTTTGAGCGCACAGGCCGGAGGGCGGAGGGCGCGCAAGTTATGTACAATGCTTCAAGTAAAACGAAACGATTGCGGTATTAACGAGAATATTTTAGGAGCGTTTACGACGCCAACGCTGCTAGTTGTTGGTCGGGTGTTGGAAAGGAAGAGCGGCACGTGTGGCTTAGATGGGAAAAGTTGTAAGCTTGAACACCGGTCGCTTTTCTCACGATTTATTTGGTCGGTGCTTTCTTCTTTTGCGGGCGTGTTTTGTACTCGCCACTGTGCTTGGCGATTCGGTTCTATCTGTAATTGCAATTGCTTCTAACTTTAAATTACTTATCAATGTTTATGGGCTAACTAGTCTGATTTAAAATTCGGGGAAATAAAAGTTTTCAACAAGCACCTGAACGACTTGAGCACTAGACTTCAGACGTAATTAATTACAATTTGTGTTAGAACAAATACTCCGATTTATGTTAAAACTCTGTTATTTTAAGAGAAAATTGTCGTTCTTAAATAAAGTCTGTGGTTGTGTTTACAAAATTCTTAAGCTATAAAATATTGAGGTCCACAATGAAAAAAATTAAAATATACGAACCTGAGAGCAAACAATAAAAGTTTTTGCTATAAAAACATGTCGTTAGGAGCGTACTTGGCGACTATCCATCCACATCATTAAAAACGTAATTACAATCCTTTCTCGGTTCAAATAAAGGAGACAATACGTTCTCGCCGTAAGCTTTAATAATAACACGCAATTTGCGACCCGGGATGAATTATAATAAAGCGAAACAAGGGAAATAACACGCCAGCAATGGAGCACGATAATTGCGACAACAAAAGCGTCACATTAAATTCCTCCGTACTGCTCGAGCTAAAAAGAATGACTTCGCAGAATGCAAGCAGACACGTAGAGTATTGCGCAAATATGTTGGATAAACGGAGGTAAATGGGCTTCTACTTTCTACCTATTATTGTTGTTTTGCTGTTTCCGTGAGAGACAACCAGACAATGTAAGCAGCAAGTTAAACTAATGTCTTTTTCGATAATGGCTAAGTTAATTGGGATGTCTTTCTTTTCTGGTGTTACGCTAGCCGCATGATAACTACAAAAGTCTTCCACAAATTAGTTAACAATTGTCTTTAACTTCAGTTCAAAACAATCTTTTTTTGCTCCTTAAACTGCCGAGTAGTTTAATAGTAATTTATACACTTACTTTTAAAGTAGTCTTGATGAAAAAAAGTTTGACACCTAGTGTGAAGTTGGTACTCCGACGAGATTCCAATTAACCGTGTACCACTCCATGGAAATTGACTTATAAACAAGTCACGTTTCCACCCCCTTTGGGGTGCGATCACCTTCTTTTGGATTCGGTGTGCGTGGCTCGGGATATATCGACAAAAGTTCGGTGAACTATTGCCGATGTTGCAGTAAACAAGGCAAGGTGGTCGAAGGTGGTAGATTTTGGCACACACAGCAAGTTTTTTTCACCGTCGTTACATCTGGATCTCTCGGACGCTAGTTTAGGTTTGAAATCCCGCATGTCGGGGTGCAAGTGTAGCCACACGGATTAGGCGTAGAAGCGTAGATGCTTAGCGTAAGCGAAAACCCTTGGGGAAACTAAATTAACTAGGATTAGATAGATTTCAACGTGTTTTCGTTTCGGCCCGCACGCGCGCTTGTCGAAAGCTTTCGGAAATTTGTTTCATTCCTCGGGCATCAGCGAATGATTCAATTGATTGATTAGATGTTCATCGATAGTCCGCCGCAATGCGCTATTAAATCAAATAGGGAATTAACTATTTAGAGCGGAATGTGGCTGTATCATTATGCCTGGATTACCGAGAGTTTGCGGAGAGGCGGATGAGTGGCTGTGCAACCAGTTTTTACGCATAAACGCGCGCGTAATTGGGAATTCCCTTAAGGAATACATGTGAAGTCATGTGCAGACCCGATGAGATTCCAGGTTGGTTGTAAACGCGCGTAGGCATATGCAGGCTATCCTGTATCGATTATTTAATTGGTTCAAGGATTGGCCCTCGGGCGTTGCGGCTCCGTTACAAATCGGTTTGGAATGGGCGAACAAGTGTTTCAATATTGCGCGGATATTAATAGAATAAATATTTGTTTGTGTACATCATTAAATCAAATACTAGTATTCTAGCAATACTGGTTCACGAAGACTCTATATGTTGTTTCGAAAATGTTTTTATTTAAGGGTTTTAAAATTGTTTGTAGTTCCTGCATTGTAATAATTAATGTAAACATGTATAGGTGGTTAAAGGTGGAAAGTTGAAGGTTGTGAAAGTCAACACTTGGTGTACTTGTACTTTCGTTGGGATTGAGGAAAACGTATGATGCATCGGTGGCACGACGAAATGGATGCGAGCGCGTGGACGGAAAGGGTGGATCGAACAAATTCGGTGCCTGTACGGATTCAGTAATCAGTCTCATATTTTATGAAATGGAAACCTTTCCGTGCAACATCCGGCCAGTTAACCTTTGGAAATTGCACGACTTCTAATACACTTAGACGATTTGTCGGGTTAACCCTGGATTTCTCGTCTTTCAATCATTTGATGAAAAACTTATGCTCGTTGCTTCGATATGTTACTGAATCAAAACTGATAGATCATTTCAAATGAAACTTTTTTTGATTAATTTAAGCAATTATTAAGTTATATCTATAATTTTAGTGTTTTTATGTATTTTGTATATATTGAGAAAGAAATAATAAAGATATTTATTTTTAGTATCATCTGTATCATCGTTTTAAATTGAAACAAATATTATTTAAGCTTAATTTATTCCAGTGTATTTATTTGTTAATTATTAGAGACAGGGTAGCACATGGTAATATAGGGTAGTAATTCTTAAGTGGCTAGGGTTTGGAGCTTTTCACAAAGAAATTTTCCCAATTTAAAATATGATCAAATTAATTTATATTTACAAGTCTAAATAAAACAATACAATAAAAATTAATTAATTAGTTAAGTGTAAATGCAGAATAAAAAATAGTTAGCGGATGACTTTTAGAATAATTTAAAATTTGCATAAAGGGAAAACAATTTAACTATAACTCAAAAATTTGCAAAGTAAAATCGGTTAATAAATAAATTAGTTATAGTCATTTTTCTATGACAAGTTTATGAAAAATTAAAAAAAAAAGTTATTTCTAAAGACGAAAATAAAATATTTAGTGGATCAATTTAGGATTGAATCAAATTTTGTAATACGACCCAAAGTTTTAGGATTCATAACAAAATTTGTAATTAAAATTTGTCTTGTTGGGTAAAAAGTTATTAATTAATAATCAATTAATGATCTCCATTATATTTTTACGAATCACAATAAAAGGGAATTTTGTAGAGATTTTTTTAAGAAGATATCAAAAAACTGAAAACTTCTTCAATTTAAAAACAATAAATCCTTCGCGACAGTTGTGTCATTTTATGTAAAAATAAATGCTGTGTTATAACAGTCTGAGTACAAATCTTAGACACAAAGAAAAAATAATTGCAATTACTTTTAGCCTGCAACATTTTGTGCACAATTCAAAGAACTTGTTAGCGTTAAGTTCAAGGAATTATTAAATATTTACATCTTCCAGTAATCAAATATTCATGAGAGGAACTTGTCGCAAAAGTTTTATAATTGCTGTTTGTTGTTAAGAGATAAAATTGCAGTATTTAAAAACGCCATAAAATGCTCGTTAGTAACGCGAGTGCATACGAACAAAACGACATCGCGTCCGAAAAAGCGGTAAACTGTTGAGCTTCGTGTCTTGCTCCTGCAGGACACAGGAGTGTTCGACATTCTGCGTGCGAAACGCTCGCTTGTTCGCTGGTTTTCCTCTCGTTCTCTTCTTGTTTAGGTGCAAAAAGAACGCCTGATCGCGCGCTCGGAGGTTTTCGGAGACGATGCGGCGCCGACGCGTATACCATTACACAACCCCCGACTGTTCTGCAGCGCAGCGGCAAACGCGAGAGGCGGCAGCGGACACGCCACTACGTTACGTCGTACCGAGCGCGCCACCACGCGATTTCGCCCGCTGATTCGCAACTTTCGCACACACATCTCATCGCAATTCATAAATTAAATAAAAAATCGTGCGCGACGTGTTGCACATCAGTCAGCTTAAACTAAGTCAAACAAACATGATTTTAATTTATTATGTTAATAATAAACAATAATTCATTTAATAAAATAGTGTTGAAGTTAGTGTAGAATTTAGAAAGTAGTTGGTAACTATTAACCGTTGTTTCTAAACCAGAGATAATCAAAAGAGGCGTTAAATTGGAGAACATGTAACGTGAAAACGTGTTGGTGATGCGGTGGATTGTGTGTGTTGATCGTGTGAGGTGCGTGCGTTAGAGCGTCGCGGGGATGATTGATTGATTGAGCGTGGACCACACCGCGCCATTTGATATTCATTATGACCGCGAGATAAACGTGTCGAGCATGAGCACGACGCCCATAAGCTCAAGATGAGGTCGACCGGCAAACGCTAAACTTTCTGTACAACACGCGCACAAAAAACAGATACTAAATGTTAAAGAACACGATGGATGAGCGGCACGGCAAAAGTACGATGAACGCCAGCCTCTTGAACCGCGTGGTCGCTGTGACGGCAAGCGCGCTGCCTTCTATGCCGCCGGAGGATGACGGCGATAGCAATTTTCTGGACTCTATGCTAGCAACCACCGAGGTACCAGCTGCTGCTTTCGATCGCAATCAGTCCGGCGACAACAACAACTTCATGCTGATCTTTGAAGATATTGATCAATACTTTAGCCACTTGAATTTCTCTGGTAACAGCACTGGCGATTCCGATAGCGGTTCATTTGATCATCAATTGATCAACTGCGTTTATTTGAACGTGAGCAACATTACCGGCTGTGTGAATGGCACGAACGTGTCCGAACATACTCTGCCCGATCGCAACTTCTGGGCGCTCATCCTCGTCCTTTTCCCCATCTTCACGTTGTTCGGAAACGTGCTTGTGATACTCAGTGTGTACAGGGAACGAACATTGCAGACGGCAACGAACTATTTCATCGTCAGCCTGGCGTTGGCCGATCTTCTGGTAGCTGTTGTCGTTATGCCCTTTGCCGTCTACGTTCTGGTAAGTGAAAACATAAAAATATAAACAAAACAAAATATATATTACTTGTTTTAATCAAATAATAATTTGATTTACTTTTAATTTCAAAACCCAAAACATTAAACTGATAAACACAAAACAATGTGAAAATTTGTCCTTAAACAAATTTAACTCATAATTTAATTCCTTTGAAATATAATCAGATAATCATGTTATGTTTTGTAACTTATTTATTTGTGCAACTGCAAATTAGGAAGCTGTGGAAGCTGTTTTTGAATGTGCGCCCGGCGCCTCCACACTTGGAGCAAGCTTAGTGCTAAGCGCGTCGTCAAGCGCGCGTGCTAACAAAATAACCTTTTCATTAGTTGATTCGATTTTTGGCGTGTTAGCTTTCATTTCCTACGTTAATTTGCCGCCTTGCCAGCTAGCAAAGCTTCCAATTATCGTTTTGTCTCAACATTTGCCATAAACCGTGCAAAGCGGCTTTGAATCGGGTTGGGTTATATCAAAGTGTACAAATATATTTCTAAATGTATGTAGCTATTCATGTAAACCATCTAAACAATAAACATTAAACCGTAAACATTCAGCAGTAAATAATAAAACTAAATTATGTGTGTGTTGAAGCGACATCTGTTTGTAAAGTTTATTTTTAGCCTTTTGTTTTAGAGCAGTGACATTCAGATTATTTAGTTTTTTTTTAATAATAAACAAGTAACGTTGTTATATTTAATATTTCATATATTTTGATTGATAAAATATTAAATATTTAATCCGCTTAAAATCAAAAATCACAATAAAATATGTTTTTTTATTGAAACATTTATAACTAAAATTATAGTTCTCATATCATACCAAATATCAGTAAATAAAACAATAGGGTTTTATGATAACAATCATTTACTATTTTTTTATACCAATATTCGTATTTTTTTATATTTTAGTTGGCAAAACTTCCGGTTTTTCTAACACAACCTGTGACGTTTGGTTATATATACCGGATGGACATAAAAAACTCCCCCAAACCACACAACCGTTCGTTTTATAATTTTTATATAGATGTGCTGACATTTGTATACAAGGAGAGTACATGTAGAGCACTCCTACATACACAATTTGCACATTCGCGTCCAAATGTCTTTTTAGATTGATTCGATTTTTGATTGACGCACCGCTAATTACCAAAAATCATTTATCACTGACCATACTGCAGGACAGCCACGCGGATTCAAAAGCATATTACGAATGAAATGAAACTTTACGCGTTGTTTGAACAACGAACACGTGAAATCTGTTGCCTGCAGTCTAAACCTTTAGGCAAGAAGCGCGTCCGACGAATAATCCACATCAATTCGTTAATGTCAATTATACCAGTTGGAAATATCCAGGTTTATATTTTTTTGAAATATCCATATTGAATTTGATATATTTCACGTTGTCAATTTACTAGTGATGTACATATGTTGATTCAATATGTTTTATATTTGCAGAAAAATGATGATCATAGATATGAAATGAATATTTTTATTATTGATTTGGTTTTGGTATTTTGTAGTCATACCTTTTGTAATAAAAAATAACCTTATTTATTACAATCGACTACTTTGTTTTGTCATAAACAAATTGTAATTAATCCTGTTGGTTACTATGTCAATTACACTTTTTCAAAGTTGTCAGGTTCAGAAATTGCTTAGAATAAAAAAATATTGAATAATACGCTGTAAAAAACGTATACTTTTAAAAGAAAAACTCCACGGAAATATAAATGGAATTAAACTTTATGTATGGTTATGTCGTTTTTTTAATGTTTAACAGTTAAACATAAAAGAAAAGATTGTGCCCGAGGTCGTCCAAGCAATTATAACTAGAAACAGGATGTCCAAAATATATTACATATCAGAAAACAATAAATTAAGTTAAAAAAATAAGAAAATCTCAGCAAAGTTCATTTCCAAACAATTTTGCATCAATTAAACATCCAAAAAACTTATCAGCGGGTTTTCCTCTTGATTGAACCGAGTAGGATCTTTGTTACAACAAGTTATAAATTATAAAATTGAATTACGACAACAATTTGTTGGAATTCCAAGAAACAAACAAATATTACTAGTGATACCTGTAATAAATTTTACTGTGTATTTATTTATGAAATAATAATAATAATTATTCTATAAATTCCTTATCATATGACAGAAAATTGGCCATTACGATACGGTTATTCATTACAAGATTAAATAGATATTTTGCAATACACGTGGTAAATTGCGACATTATCGACGATAAATGTACCTTATATTACATTTACGAACCTAGACGGCGATGTAACTTCGTATGTTTCATGTTTTTGCTCCTTGGTTACAATATGCTCTTTACCTAGAGATAGTATCGGGAAAATTTATCGAGCATCGGCGTATATGACATTGCCATTTTATATGTAACTCAATTGCCCTCTTGTTCGAGTCAACTAGATATTTATAGATTTATACCCGTTTTGAAACAAATATTAAACAATATATAGTGCACTCAATATACCTAGGTATATAGTTTTGAATTTAATAAATACCACACAAACTATGAACTTTTTTTTGTTGATACTTCTACTAATTAATTCTCGTCAAAACATGTTTTAATTTATTATTTTCCTTTTTTATTTCCTGTTTGTACCCACCGGATCTCGTTTGTTTTTGATATGCGAGTTGAATTTTTCCATTGGCAGGCGTATTCATTTAAAATTTTCAACTAGTCATGTTTCAATGAAATGCTGAAGATGTTGAGTGATGTGTACAGCCCGTATGCCAGGAATATGAAACAAAATTTAAATCGATACGGAATATAAACTGCTGGTATAGTGTTAAAAAAACTTTTTATAAAATTTTAAATATACGCCAGTAACTATTTTTTAATTAGTAATTTCTAGCAGTAAATTTTTAAATAAACGTATTTACTTTAATTATTCGCTTTGCTAAATTTTATTTTATATAAATTGTGTTTCAGGTCCTATAAATTATATAACTACTTTATTTTATAGCCCAAATCGATTTATAGTTTATCTGTTTGTTTGTGAATCCATTTAAAGTTTTTCAATTCCGCTTGGGGTTGTTTTTACAGATACGTTTTGTATTTTTGAATTGGCTGCGGTCAGCATGAAAAATTGCATCCAGTTATGGTTTGCTTGCTTCCTGCAGAGCCAAACCAGGCATGAAAAAGTTTGCGATTAATCGTTAATTCGTGTTGCAAGCACGGATTTCGTTGGGTTTTAAAATAAATGGGAACAAACAGTCCTGGTAGCGTAATAAATCTTTCCATCTGTGCTATCTTGTATTCTTTTACGCGATTTCCACAGTCTTGGACGGAATTAATTATCAAGTGTAGTAAGATTAAATATAAACAAAACACATTAAATATTTATTGTATATCGGAGTTGGTGAAAGTCAAAATCTGTTGTTGTTTGTTTCATTTTCAATTAAGATAAGAGCTGAAAAACGAAAATTAATTTGGTTGAAGCACAAAAAAGTTTACACTAGATTGATGTTGTAAATAAATGATTCCGTACATTTGAGGTCACTTTTTACGATTTTTTCATTCCGCAACTCGCGCGTGGCATTCGCAAATAATAAATTGCTAGGCTGTGTGTTTGTGTGTTAACTTCAAACAAAAAAAACGCAGAGACAGCCAACATAGGCGCAATATAGCAGATAAGTTACTATGCCAAAATTGAGTTGTTGACGTATTTCGTTTTTGGACGCTTTCTTTTGAAGAAAAGAACGTAAAGCCAAACAAACCTGCTTCCTTACAGTGTTGAGTTGAGCCGGTGTTGTTTGAATCGAACTCATGACGCGCAGGAAACGACAGATTGCAGCAGCAAACGCGCGAAGAAGCGCGAAACCATTCGCGTTGAAACTTCTTCAAGCTTCAAACGCACATGTTTCCGTGACTACGTCGAAGAAAAGAGATGCGCGATTTCCGCATTTCGGACGTGGAGCAAGCAGCAAATAAATAGAAAAAATAACAGTTCGTACACGGAGAAAATTATCTGACTAAAAGCAATTTTATTGAAGCGGCACTCTGAGCTCTCGTTCGTCATGTCGAATTGGAGAATTTTGCGAGCATGCACAAATCGCAAATTCATGCTCATGCTCATGCCGGCTGAGTCCACCGCCGCCACGCAAGGGAAATATTGACATTATTTGTATGTTTGTAACATTTTCATTTCGTCTAGCTGAGAGTCGTCCCGCGACTGGCACGACTGGGGTATTTGTCGAACGTGCGACGTAAGCGCACTCGACGTGCCGCACTCGCCTCAATTTGATGGTAAATTAATTAAATTCGAATCAAACTTGCGTGCAACTCAGGTGTGATTACATCATTACTGGTAGGTATGATATGGAAGAACACGTAGATGCTTCGTAACTTGCGCGCACACATTGCGATAATTGGAATTTATAGACGTTAAGAAGTAAAAACGAAAAAAATTAAAATTATCACAAGCATAAATTAATTGTTCAAATCCCAACTTCCACAAATTAAACAAATAAATACCAATTTTATTTAGTTGTTTTTAAGATTAAATTTACTTTTAATTTTATTATATTTTCCTTGCGGTGTTAGACTATTTACAAACGATAAAAGGGTTTTATTGGCTCTTCCTTCGCTTCTAACCGTTGAGATTAATTCCCCGTTTTGTTTTAATAGAAAAAATTGCTAATATTTATACCCCAAAGAGATTAACAGCATTACGGATATTTTTTTTACTTAAAATTGATTTGCAAACATAAAAAAAGTATTTGTTATCACTAATTGAGCGTAAAATTGAATGCACAATAAACCCCACACGATAAACAAAATGTTATTTTTAGAGACGGTCAAACATTAATTTTTAATTAAACGACAATATTGCCATTTGTTTGCAAAGTTGTTTATTTCGCGTGTACTTGAGTTTATTTGATTGGCGCTTATTTTGTTTTTGGCAATTCCAGTTTAACGCTTCACTGCTCTAGAGAAGAGAAATAATTTATTGGAAAAAAAAATACACACAATATTAATTGAAAATGTTTTTGACGCTATGATATACCGGATTAATTGTGTTTGGTTCTTTCCCTGTTTCTAACAGATAATTTGTTATTTTGAAAATATTTTTTTTATTTGTAACAATTAAAATTAAATGATATAATAAGTGTTTAGATTTATTTACCTTAAATAAAAGTTGACATCATTTTTATTGCTTTACAATGTTAAAACTTGTAACATCAAAGCATGTAACGCTCTGCTAACCACTTGTAAACTTCAACTTTCCGATCGAGACTTAAAGTTTGCGGGCGCGTTGGCGGAACACGCTTGTTTACTTTAAACACTCACTCTTCTGGTGTAACCAGTCTGCGCGTCTTCATGCTTGCTTCCTGCAGTCACCTCTCAGCTGGTGGAAGCTTGAATCCGTAGCAAGGAAAAAAAAACTTTCAAGCGGGGCAAAAGCGGCAGGGCGCGCGTGATGCTTAAATTTACGATCGCTTCTTCTGTCGTGGTGGGCGACGAATGCAAAACGTAATGTGCGCGCATATCAATCAAGCTTTTAGTTGAGAGTTTTTCTCTGGCTGCCGCTCACGACAATTGTAATAGTCGCAACGGCTTGCACGAAGCCAGCGAAATTATCTCCATAAATCAGCATTAGGATCGCGTTTTTACTTTGGTTTTTCCTGCGCTTGCATAGTGAAAATTTCAATTGAGACTTAAACTACCCGCGTTGATGTTTCTTTGAAGGCAACTTGTACTCTATCACAAATATCGTGTTTATTTTGTCTTGGAAGATGTTTTTCTTATTTTGTCTATTTGTTGATAATAAATAACGTTTTACTTTATCTTCAGTTAATGAAACGCTTAAACGCTTTGTTGCTTTATGCGTCAATATTTGCAGTACGCAAAGATAAATATTCCAAGCGTGGTCTGTAAATGTCCCTCGTTTTACGAAGTTATTGGTGCGTTTCCACGCTTTTATTATCGCCGATCGCACAACAAAGCATAGTATGCTTATTTATTCGTTTCGCAAGCGCGGTGTACGTGCCATTACCCCGCGTGGTAGTGATCCATACGTTTTTTGCTGAGACGAGTTTCCCTGCGCATCGCGCATGCAGCGCATTCCGCGCCGATTGTTCAAGTGGAGGCGCCGGGCATTCGAGCTATGGTTGGTGAGCGTCCGCCGCTGGCAGTCGGAGCGTTCCTAATTTGATTACAGTGGGATTTAATACGCTCACTTGCTCTCGGACTTTGCCGACGTTCACCTGTGAAATATTGTGCAGCAATACTAAAACGCGCTGCAGGATAGTAGAATAGAGCGAGGAAGAGTCAGAAAGGGCTGTGTTCGGTTGTGCTTAGAGGGTGAAGTGAAGGTACGCGATGGCGATGGGTTCGTTCGTTCGGAATGCCGCAGTTTCTAAATGGAGTCGTCGCCGGGTCGTTTGAATAACGCAAAAATGCTCTTCGGGTCGGGCGTGCGATCAATCAACCCGACCTGGCCGACCTGCGGATTTTCCTTCTCGCCCTGACCCGTCGTGGGGACGCAGTTTGCCGCGCTGTGCGTACTCTTACACGCACGCAAGTGCAGAAAAGAGGCGGCTTGCGGTCCTAATGTCACGGTCCACGACCGGCCGCCGTAATCGTCTGGTGGCTTTTTCTTTCCCGCATGGTGCCATTCTTCTTATCTGCATAGCCGTCGGGCGTGATAGTCGCGGTTATAAATAAAATTTAAAGACGGGATGCATAGCTAAGTGTGGAAGGCGGCGTCTGTCGTGGCGTCGTACAATGATATAAATCAAAATTGATGTTTTGACCTTGCAGTTCACTTTAGCACTATCCTTTTTCCTTCATCAATATTTTATAAGCTTTTACACAATGTTTACGTAGTAAATTTAATAAAAAAACAATGTCTATCAACGTAACTTTTCCGTTTATTGTAAAATAAATATTTAGTTTAAACTTTGTGAACCAGTTGTATGTTGCCAGTTTACATTTTTCCAGCGTTTAAGCTTCCTTTTTTTACGTTTACTGTAATTTGAATATACGCGCGGGAGCTTTATTTTCGTTCGCAGGGATTGGTTCCCATGAGCTTACAAACTGTTTGAACTGTGCTTTCAAACTGACTAACTGTAAAGTTTCAAAACTAGCTTTATTTCACTCGAAAAATGCATATACGCAACAGTAAAACAGAATCCTTGTTTTAAGCAATTAAAAACAAGTTATTGCATAGTAATGCGTTTCAATCAAAAAGTTCCCAAAGCTTTCATATTCAACACTATACATGCTTTAAACTTTAAATTATAAATTTATTACTTTTACACGTAAATAAATTAATAACTAATCCAATAGAATGCAGAAACGATGGTTATGTAAATTAACGGATTGAATTTCGTATTCCAAAATCCGCATTTTAGTGCTCAGGATTATAACAATTTATTACGCGATAAAGTGTATGCTAAGTGTAAAACTTTGTAAGAGTATACTGGCTACTCTAAATTTTATACTTACACTCAATTTAAAAAAATAAAACTCAAATAAAAATCTGTTTACAAAGCGTTAAATATTAAACAATTAATTTAAACTTAAAATCTAAACTATATATAATCACCAATTAAATATTACATGTGTAGGTGGAATAATCCTTAATACCTAACTACCCCGTTGTCCCAGTAACTCCTTATTACGGTTCCAAGAGACTAACACGGTAAATATTGGCGCACCGTAAATTCTAAAAGCCAAACAGAGCAATTAAAACTTAAACAAAAAGTATTGATAAAGTGGTATAAGTAATTTATTACTGGTTTTTATTCGATGCAATAAATAAACGCGACTATCATTATGTCCAGCAAATAAATCAAGCCTATCACAATGGCGGCGAAAAATATTGCCATTCGCTTCGATTTTGCTACCGTAACGTGATAGTTTCCTAGTCGTTGTCCTAGTTGGGTTGCCAGAATGCCTGAAGTTTGGAAACAGTTAATCAAGCAACTGCCATTGACGCAGCCCCATTGTTGAAATGTGTGGAAACCATTTATTACTTATGGATTATGATCTGCGTATAGGTGTGTTGTGGTTCCAGATTGTTTTTAAGCTTTGATATAGCGACTCTTATTAATCCCACGCAACACCCAAAAGTCGTAAAAATACTTTATGCACGTGAGCAATTTTGAGTTTAATTATAAATATAAGAGTGAAGAAAGGATTAAGTAAAGTGCACCAGTTTTATAGGTTTTATTATTAATAAACTTTGGAAGGTCGTTAATTTAATAAAAGGGTGGTAAATGAAGAATTACTTGATGTAGAAATAACATTAAAACTTACCTATATTTGGTTGTAAAATAAAGTTCTGGCGATTGACAGGTGCACGTATAAAATAAATTTGCTTTTCTTTGTTTCACGTCCGTATCTTGCATGAGTCAAATTGTCACTGAATTAACATCAAATTAGTATCGCAATGTTAGTTGACTAAGATTAGTGTTTTGTTTTATTTCAAAAACAACCAAACTAAATTTACGTCATATAGTTTTCAAGTTTTCAATGGGAGAAAAAACAATTGTGGCTGTGGCGAAGTGTTTTTGTTTTTGTTGTTTGTTTGATGTCAAATCTCAGTTGGCTATGACTAAAATTTTGTTCAATAATTGAAAGAAACAAAAGAAATAAAATACCTACTGAGTTTAAAATTAAAAGTTTGATGGTTAACCTTGTGTTTCCCTTATATTTTTATGTTTATAACATTAATTGGTTTTCAGTAGAGAAAATTGAATTTGTCTGTAGTGCATTGATAGAATATTCTAGGTCACGGTCAAGTACAACTACTACAGTAATATTTTATTTAAAGTAACACAGTGGACGTGTTGAACATGGACATTAACGACAGATGTGATTAGTGCCTAGTAGCAAATAATGGTGGTACCTGTAGTGAGCTGGTTTGGGCGTGATTACATTAGCATACTAGGGTACTCACAATAGAAAAGTGAATAAAAATTAAATGTTGATCGTAGTTAAGATAATTCTTAAATCATGTAGCTTTTTAAGTAGATTATAATCTAATTCCTCATAACTTAAAAAATAATTTCTTAAAATGACATTTTTTTACCTAATACTTAGTTTACTTGATTATAGGTACTTTGATAATGAAGTACAGCTGCGTACATTAAACAAAATGACATAATACTTGTCTTACATGATAATAACGCCTGATTAAACATGATTTGTTTCTTTTTGTGTATAATTATTAGTGCGTTCGCCATGTCAACGCTTCCAGGCTCGCTTCTGGCAGCTTTTATAATTCTACGCCGCCGTCGCTATATTCATGGAAGGCGATGTAGCTCATGCGGTCGCCAACGTGATATTTTACACAAACATTACAAAACAAAAGCAAAGCAAACGCAATATTCACCCCTATCTTGTGAACGTTTTTGTCCCACACGCCTACACCACAACAACGTGTTTACATGAATAATTCTCAGTCACAACTCGTAATATTATAAAATATTACATTTATAATTTAAAAAATTAAATTTATTAGTTTGTAAAGTATACAGTTTGTATATTAAATTTAGACGTATTTAAATAATTAGGCTTCGTTCAATTTATGACACAAAACGCTGAAAAAGATAAGCTGGTGCACGCCTCGTAAGCTTATGGTTATCGCAAATCTTGCGCGTAATTTAGAAAAATGCCAGAGATAATCTTAATAATTTTATATCATAAATGAAAATACGGCGCTGGGTAAAATAAATGCTGCTAAAGAAATTACAGCGATGTTGTGTGTGCGTGCGTGCGGCGGCAAGTGCGCGTGAGTGTGAGGCGGGAAAGCTCAAAGCGAACGTGAGTGCAAAGAAGGAACGGGAATGCAAAAGGAAAACAAATGTCATTATCTCTAAACGAATTTCGGCTTCTATCTTTATCTCATTAAGTTACTCTCACGGTCTTGTTTTGCTTTATCTTGTAATCATCTGCTTCTTTCATCATCACAACACAAGATGTGAGAAATAACCAAAAGATTTTTTTTTATTTTTCATTTATGAGAGAGGTAATGATAAAAATTAGGTTTACAATGTTTGATAATTAACTAATTAATTTTTAGGTTAAAGAAATAATACTGAAATTCATGTTAGAACAAATAAATTTAACTAAGTTTCTCATTAAATAGTTTCTGTTTACTTTGAGAAGAACATGACCAACAAAATTCAATCGCTATCGTCCACTTAAAAGGTTTCTTGATGCTCAGACAGGCTCTTTGGCATCGTTGCCTTATCTCCGTCGGCATAATACGACTCAGTTTCAGGAAGACTGCGCTGGAAGTCCTGGTTCCTTACAAAGAAGACGTCCGGTCGTATCGATGGCGAAACGTATTGTAGATTGGCCAAGCAGGAATTCTGAACATCCTGCAACATTCCAGAAAAGTGCTATTAATACTCTGCCAATAGACTGTACTATTGATCGATTCCACTTTAACCTTTATAGTTAGTTATTAAATATATTCATAATTTAAAAAAATAATTATTCATTTATTTAATTTTATTTCATA
Organism: Atheta pasadenae; assembly: GCA_030264155.1. Classification (NCBI taxonomy): domain Eukaryota; kingdom Metazoa; phylum Arthropoda; class Insecta; order Coleoptera; family Staphylinidae; genus Atheta; species Atheta pasadenae. The sequence continues at coordinate 789,798 of JARJDS010033085.1, read as the reverse complement.
AATATTTAAAAAAATATATAAAAAATAAAGATTAAAGGATTTATATAAATTTTTAAACCTTTACACAATAACTGTACAGGTATATTTATTATTATTTCCAAACATTTTGATTAAAATGATCAGTCAAACGAATAAAATAAATACAAATCAGAACCCTGTGCGGGCAAAAATGTTAATTAATTTCCAATACAGCACTCATTCAAACAATTGATGCATAATGATTAATATCAAAAAGTAAGCGACAACACGATGCGGAATAATTGGCGGATGCGAACGTAAAAATAATAACGCGAATAAATATGAAGCCAATGAATACATGGTACGCGCCATGCCGTAAAAGATAATTGAAATTATAGCAATGCTTGGAACTGAAAGTTTTAATAACATTTCTTTATAGCTTCAAGTTTTATTAGTTGGCGCATTTAATGCGATGCCCACTAATTGCGGCCGTTCACAAACTGAATAAAGTGCTTTTTATGCACGCGGCTGGTTCAGTGCATTTTACTCACTGTTAAAGCGACATATTTTCATTAAAAAGCTGGTATTTTTGTACGTGGGGGAATATTTAGAATATTTCTGCTTACGATTTTTCTTGTTTTTATAAGTTTCGCAACGCGTTTTATTACTTAACTGCAGTTTTAAAGTAATAATCTTAAAATACCTGAAATAATGCGCTATAAACGGAAAATATTCCGAATATAAAACCATAAAACAATTTTTTATCATAGTTAAAAACATTTCTTAATTATTTCCACCAAAGTTTATTTTCTAATAAATTTATTTTTGTGAAAATATGAAAATTTATTTAATTTTGAAAATATTGTTTTGTATTTTGGTAATTCTTAGTTCAGTTTAGCATAAACGCTACACGTGTCTCGGTAATTGTCTAAGTCTAGGGGCGCACGCCCTCCAAACGTGTAAATCATCCACTTTACGATCCATCGACTCGACTCTCGTTCAAATAATATTAACTCGATTCGTTACGTTTTGCTTTACTAATCAGCATAGTCACGCGAACTTGAAAGGAACCGAACTCACGGTCAACGTCAAGCGGCGGCTTAGAAACGCGAAGGGTTCATGGGTCGCAACACGCCGTCCATCGTCCTTGGAATTAATTCTCACGGCCGTCACTGTTTGCGTGCCATTTCTTATTTTATTGCACAACCAATAACCTCTGTTGTGTACGAGAAAACGAATACAAATCCAATGCGTGCGCAACAAACAACTAAGTGTTATTACGGTTTTACCTCTTGTCGGCGTTGTTGGCGTCACGTAGTACATAATTCAAAGTGATTTTATTTTATTCTATTATGAGCTAGTATAATGAAGACAAATGGAGACTGTCAGCAGGACGTCTATTGTTAGGCGCTTGTTTCTTTCATCTTTCCTTTAGCAAGTGGAACAAGGTTTAAAATTCTGGAACCAAGAAAACTGCAATTTGAATTTAAGTTAAAAAAATAGCAGGTAGATTTAATTATTGGTTATTTTATTGAAAAATAATTACAAAAGGATTATACAGAAATGTTTTTTTTTCAATTTGTTTGTATAAAATCCAATCAATTCGAGAAATTGGGTATTTTTTCCAATAAATTAATTTTTAATTTGTTTCTTCGTTGAATTCCACCTCAAAGAAAGCGAAAGGCATTACCGGTCTGGTGTTTTCTGTTGTTTGGCGCACGTTGGTATTTTTGTCCTTGCCGCCATTGTCCGCCATTTTTAATTAAACGAAATGCTTTCGCTTTGCCACGCCATGCAACGTGCCGCCGAAAGAATCTAGATGCTTTAATTATAACACGATTCGGTCGTAATTTATGGCATTAGCAGCAGATGGCTTCCATGCGCCGGTCGCCGGCGGGAAGGAGGTGAATTTCGACCCAAATAAGTTTACTACGAAGCATGCCAAAACACAACAAAAGCACACAATGTGCACAAATATGCGACAAGACGCAATCTTACGACTTCGTACTGCTTGGTATGGCGCAAAAAGGAGTAGGACCAGTGGAACGTCGAGTACGAGCGCCGAGCATGATCCGACAGACAGTAAAAGAACGATAAGAAGAGTACATTAGTTGCGCGGGTTTCGTTCGGTGAAGATGCTGGCGTCGCAGCCAAGCATGACCGAAATCTAATACGGGAGAGTATGTTTATGCGTGCAGCGGCTGAATTTATTCGTTAGACGTGCAATGACCGGAAATGCTCCGATCTATATACACAAGCAGAAAGAACCTTCACGTCGACGTCGTCGACGCTATGTAGCCGCCCGCGGGCCGGATATAAACGCATTTGTTATATTCAGCCTTGTATCGAATATAATGTAATATAATATTCAGCGTTATTGGCATATCGGGAAGACTCAACGCAACGTACCAAGGACTCGTGGCTGAATGCTTGTTTTATGCTATTTCGATTTTTATGGGTTTCGTACACAAACGTGCGCAAGACGAATGTGTTCTATTTTAACTCTGAGCACGTACTACTTATATTTTACTACAATCCATTCGCGCATGAGTAATATCTCTTTGTTCGTGATTGAATGATAGGTATCGTACAAAATTTGATGACTACTCAAAGCTTCAAGTATCAAAGATAAAATATTATTTTAACATGACAATAATTTTTTTCGGATTAAGATTTGTTTAATTTATTTTAGAAAAAGAAACTTATTTCAAACTTTTTTCAAAATTTGTTTTATTTATGGACTATTTTCTAATTTTTTACTTTCATATTATTTTCTTTAAAAACTACTTTTTAACAATTCCAGTACGTTTTTATTTTGTAAGATACAAGACCACAACACGAAAATAAAAAACACGGTTGAAAAATGATCTGTACATGTACATTGTCATGAAGTCATTGAGTGTTGTATTAAAAAAATTCTAGCAATAATAATTCTGTTGGAAAATTCTTAAGAATATTGAAGTTTTCCCAAAGAATCGTTAAAAAAAATCGTAAACTTCTACAATAAATTGTGATCTTGGCAATTAAAATAAAAATAAAAATGTTGTTTAGATAAAAACACAATAAAACAGAAACGTAACTTTTAAATAAAGTAAAACTTTATAAACTAGTTAGGTATTTGATTAGTGAACCTAAAAAATAAAACTTTTAAGCGCAATCTTTAAAATAAAAACAAACTGACTCTGCACAACTGACGGCTGGTTAGAATTATACACTAGATGCGCTGGAGGTGCATACAAGCATGTGGATGCGCCGGGCGTCCTCGGAATAAAAGAAGAATAGGACACATAAACTCCGGGGAATACTCGTCATCATGTCATAAAGAATATTCGTTCCGTTTTAAAGTTTTCGCCCGCAAGGTTTCGCACAGTTTTCTATCTAGTTTGTCATTTTTACACAAAAGAAAAAGATATACAGGATCATGAATACTAAAAATTTTTGAATTTTTTGTAAATTAACAAAAATATTGTTAGTGAAGCTGGAACTAAAAATTTAATTTATTATTAAATCAAAACATAATTTATTTAGGTATACGTTCAGGATAAATGTTTTAGGGAACATTTTGACAGTAATACGAAACTTAAACTTGCATACTAAGTAATTTGTCACTATCAAATGCAATGATCCTGTAAGGGTTAGTTTGAAAGCGTTGATTTCTGAATGCGTTAAGCATCGTCCGTCGGCCGTTGTGCGAAAGCGTCGAGAGTGTCAAGACGCTTTGTGCACACAACGATTCATTTGAGGCAATAGGAACTCGTTTTTAATGGCTCTGACTTTATGGCGCGCCGACACCGCGACGCTGCAGGCTGAGTTGAATGCGGAAACACATCTCAGTATAGAAATAAAGTAAAACCTTCTACCAGAATGTGAGTTTAGCACCTTGGTGGTTATTTTTACGTTTTATTGTGGCGTCGTTTTTCGTTTATTGCGGATTTGCTTAATGACTCTCGCAACGTTTGCACCAAATTTAGATCTTTGAAGCTAAATGACAACAATATAAAAATAAATAAACAAAAACAAGCAATATTATCAAAACAAACAATAAATAAATTTCATAGTGTAGTTAATCTTTGTAAAAAAGCACTTTGGAAATGAACCAATTTGAAAGCGACAAGAAGGGTGTAGAAAAACAATTTGCCACATATTGCTTTTCGAGCGAGCTTGAGCCATCTGCGATAAATTAAGGAATGTCAGGCAAAATCCGCTTGTTGCTTCGATAATGCAAACTGATGTCTGTCACTTTCACAAATCGTTGTAAAAAACACGGGTGGAATATAGTGGAGGCGCCGGGCTGTATCATATAAAACGCGTTGTTTCGCTCGTTGTGAATAAAAAATATTCTTTTAGAATTTCACTCTTTTAGGCTTAGTCAATTAACACCATGCGTTTTGTGTACCGCCTGCGAATCGTACCCACTTTTACATGGTTGAGTGCACAGAACATCATTACGTTGTTTCGGTAGTGTTTTATTAGTGGGTCGAGAATTCTAGACTGGCGAAGAAGTCGCACCGCGGCGCCGACGTCGGGGGCGTACCAGTACTTGTGTACTTAATTAAACCGAATGTAGAGGTAATAATGAGAACCGCAATTATGCACGTTTGCTTGGTTTTTGCTTAATTAAAACTCCTAAATCTTGCTCCAACTTAAAGAGCACGAAATTACAATTAAGCATTTTCCATTCGTTTTCCTACTCTAGTGTTGTTTTAAATAGAGAATAAGTTAAAAGTTTGTAAATCAAACTTCATTTACCTTAATTAAAACAAAATTTAATTTATAAACTATTGTAGTATTGTTTTTTTTTGTAAAATTTGCCAAAACACAAAACAAGGTAATTTTTCAATTAAAATGATTGGATTTTGAATCTTTGTAAGTTTTAAATTAATTACCGTTTCTAATTTGCGTGCCTTCGCATTTCAATCACAAACAAAATCCTAGAGAAATTCAAATGACGTTAACAATGTCTGCTATTTGACTCAAGAGACGCCGTTGGTAGTTCTACGAAAATCTCGTTGCAATTTCATAATTTGCGCATCAATGCGAAAACGCGACGACAACAAAAGCGAAATTAAGATAACGTCCTTATTGTGCAAAGCATCCGATGCTTTGTTAAGCGCTTCGTCCTTCCAAGAACACGCCTACAACAGTAATCCTGTTTATTGCATTTTGAGTAGACTAAAATTAACATGCAACAGTTTAACATTGTATAAAATATTTACAAGTACAAAATTAACAATTAAATTTGTGAAAAATTTTAAACTAATTAATATTTTGACCGTGGTTTTAGGGTATGTTCCCAAGGCGCAGCATAATATGCGTAAACCTTTACAAAATGTTCCCCACACATTCGTTGCATACAAATATTATAAACCGAGAGGGTTTCATTCCATATTCATAACGTAGCATCAGAAATAAATCTAATTTCCAAGCCTTCCAGCAGGAATATAATATGCATGCAGTAAAAACCGCAAATGCGGTATGGGAATATTCTGCTTCAAAAGTATGCGTTTCTTCGATAACGCGTTAAACTTGATGCATCCGATCTTCCACCTTCGCTTGTGACATCCAAGGTGCGACAACTCTCTCTTGCATCAACCGCGAAGTTTAATACTATGAGAAAATATCCGATTTAAGTTGCCAAGAGCTGACAACTTGTCTGTTACGACAGGTATTTTCGTTGAAGACTTCAAAGACAGACATGTAAAATGATATTTACGAAATTTAGTTTCCTTTTTTTATGGAAAAAATACTTTGTTACGTCAAAAGTACTGAATGTATCAAACAACAACAAAAATGATGAAAAAATATGTAAACATGATATCCAATAAAATTAAAACAAATATTTAAATTAAACGTGAATTTCGGCTTGGAAGTAAATATTTGACCAACGCTTCAAAAACCATATACATTTTTGATTTTTATTCGCCAAGTAAAAACACATCAATGTTATTTTATACAGTTTCCGTTTGGAATATAATAATATTTGTTTGTGTTGCTTTTTGTTTGTTGAAAAATAAAGTATCCGAGAACTCCGACGCGTTTTAACGTAGACAAGTGTGAAATGCGTTACGTGAAATTGCATATTTATGAAGAAGAGAATAACCGTTCTGGTATTACATTTTTTTTATTTTGGGTATACACAACTATAACAATAACAATGTTATTATCCTTGTAAACATTCTGTACTAATTTATTTATTCTGTTACAGGTAAGTGGGATAAAAGCTGTTAGAAAAATCTATTCAGGTAAAATCAAGTTAAAAAAAAAATTACCGTTTCATGATGTGAACAAATAAACATAAAATTTTATCGTGATGTTATCTTAAACTTAAAGCTTTAAACTTTTTTTTTTATGGCGAACCGTTCATTTGGTTTAATATTGGTGAATATCACATGTTGATTCTGTCGGAATATTGACGTCTATGCCAAGATTTGCGACTCTGATTATTTCTGAACTTTCCGTAAAGCCGGCAGTGCGCAAAGTGCCGGAATCACTTTGAAAGTAAACACATTTTATACAAACATTTCGAACGCATCTAACTTTTGACAATTTTCCCTCAACTACTCAGAAAACTTTCTAAGCTACCAAAACAAATATCAAACTAACGTATCTTGCCATTTTAGACGAAAAATATTGATAGTTTACAAACGATCGTTTCAACCCATCAATATAAAAGTATGTTTGTTCAAAAAGTTTAAGCAATTTTAACCTAACTTGTTGTTTTGTGTAAAAAAAAATAATAAAATACTAAAAAAGTGATTATAACCTTGAAATACATTAGCGTGGCGATTGTGCAATTTTAATGTCAAAACCGTGAAGGGAAAAAAATGTTTACCACTTAAAACCCCAAGCACAATACCGAATAAGTGCACAGAGTCACGTTTCTGCTGTCAATTCCGAGTTGTCACTGTTGCGACTTTCTCGTGACCCTCGTCCTACCTCGGCTCTCCTTCATCTTGTTAGCTTTAACGCCGCTTCCTTCCGTTTCGCTTTTAATGATCTACAAGACACGCTTTCGTCTTTTTTTCGTGCGACATCCTGCGTCGAATTTCAAACAATACACGCTTTTTTCGATATTTTCTGCGCGCATGCACGCAAAAAGCGCTGGGCGGTAACTTCTCGCTTCCATTTCATTAATATTTTATTAACTTTTTATTGCGGCGCTGGGCGAAAAATTTAATCTCGCGCAGATTCATCGTCGACCGAGGCGATCGGTGACGTCCTGTCGCCCTAACGACTGTTAAAAACGCCCCGTTATTAAAAATACCATCATAATATTAAAGAAAATGCCGTTAGTAGTTTCGCCTTGGTCATTATGCATCCATTTGCGTTGTCATAAACTTCAGTCGTGTGGCTTCAACATTAGCAAACGAAGCAAAAAATTATCGACTGATGACATTAATTATTTCAAATGATTTCTGTTCTTAACTGGGTTTTAACCTCTAAAATATTAATAATTTAAATAGAAAAAAAAGATTGTCTCTTAATTAAATTGAGTGTTAAACGTCAACCTTGCAGTAGTTGTAAACTTAATACAATTTAAGCTCATGTCGACGTGTTTTACTTATTCCAAAGCAACTCCTTTGTACTGGTGACGGTTGGACGGCGGCGATGAGCCCCCGAACCCCGAAAACTGTCAACTGTTACGCGCGTTAGGTGTAATCAAATCACGCCAACTTGTTTCCCGCAGACATGGCGGTTGTGGCAACGACGACGACAACTAACTCCAACACTATAATCCATCTGCGCTTGCGTACACATCAAAAGCGTAAACTTCGAAATGCAAATGTTGGAAAATTATGAAAAACAACAACAACAAAAAGCACATTAATGCACACCGCAACATGTGCTTACCCTTTGAGGCGTCGATGCAGAACATCTCGCCGCCTTTCATTGCATGCAAAAGCACGTTATGGAAATTTTACACGGATTTCGACGACGAAAGAATTTCATTTAAATATTTGACTTACACTTACATTCCGCGCAGCTGTTACCATACAACCTGCAACAGCATTTTTATCCGAAACAAATATCGAATTTAATGCGCAAAAAATCAATCCGCTGGGTTTTAGTTTCCTGCGTTAGCTGCGAATCAAATAAAAATACCAACTACTGTTCTAGAATCCTAGCATTCTAGTATTCTGGAAACAGGATACATTCGAACAGTATACACGAACCAATCATAAATGCTGCGTTGCGTTGAATGCGAATAAACAAGAATGAAGTGGTGGCGATGTCAATGCTGCTTGCTGGGGTGTCGAACAGTGGTGTGCGTGAAACAATGATACCATCGAAAAAGTTCATTAAGCATTCATTGCGCACCGAAACGCTATTGTGCGGTGAAGCGCGTAGCGAAAATCTCCATCCAATGCCGGAGGCGGCTGTGCCGCTGGCAGCAACAGCGTAATGAATATATCTGCGATTGGGATATCGAACGCAAGTCGCTGAGAAATATTGACAAATAGACATTTTTATCCCGCTCAAATCAAAATAATATACAATATTTGCACGCCGAAATGGAACAACCCTTTGGCAATTTATTACACAAGCGTAAATCTTTATTATTCGAGGGTGCAGATTAAAATTCATTACACAATGCTAACCTGAAAACATGAAAACAAAAGGTATACAAACATTTAGGTTTACAAGCAAATAACACATAAACACAATTTTATATCAATTGTTTTTTATTGTAAATGTACAGATTGATAATAATGTGATAACTTTTTTCATGTTCTAGCTTAATGTTTTAAATATTTTGTATGCCTCCACCTTTATTACAGTATTTTTTTTTCTAATTAAACGCATAATATTCTTATAGTGTTATTACTTTATCAACCGCAATCATGTGTTTCCGGAACTATTCATAGATCGCTTTATCGCTTCAAATCGTGCGCACGATTCCAGCGGCCGTTAAAACCAAAAAGCGGACAAGCGAATAGAAAAAAAGTAAAAAAGAAATAAAACGTCGACGGACGAATTTTATGCCCTCTGTCTTTTTATGCGTTTGCGCCGCCTCTGGACGCGTTTTCTTCCGACTGACACGTTTCGTTTTGTTCTTTCTTTTATGCGAAATAAAAACTACAGAAATAAAAATAAATTTGAACATTTTACTCGGCGATTTCCGAATACCTATTTCGGCATACCTGCGCAATAATACCGAAATCACACACGGGACCAAACATAGCGCATTGTGGCACGCAATTTTCGTCCATTTCCGAACGTATTTTACTGCGTGGTCAACAAGCATTTTTCTAGTTCAACGAGCACGCCGCCGCCGCACCGCTATTGCCGGAACAGTTGAATTTCCCACGCCACTGAATATCTATTTGATGCGAAGAAAATGAGCCGCACAACTTTAAACTGCGTTGTTCAACGTTCTGCGATCTAATTTTGATTTTGCGAAAACTACAGTTTGTAGTTTTGACGTTGATGCGTAAAATCCATTTCTTGATTGTGAGTTTACTAGATAGACAATCCGCGTGTGTGTATTTGACTTGAAAGTTTGCGCATTGGAATCCGAATCTTGGGAGGCAAACTTTTCGATAAAAGCGATTGCTTTCACTTGATAGTGCGTCATGACGTGCGCTAATCATAAGTAAACTACACTCAAAGTCAAGCTATTGTTTGCGAATCTTGTAACAAAACGTTGGCTTCAACTCACAAACAGTTGGATCTTCAAGAAACCCGCCTATCGTTAATATGAAGAGAGTATTGCTTCTGATAGCTGTTCATCCTGGGCGTCTTGATGTTTCGGAAAATATTAACTCGAGAACGAATGAATAGGTATGGCGATCCTAAAGAAACATGCCGCGCATTCTAGCCTCCAACATTACTGTGGTTATAGTTTATCCCAAGTTTGGTTATATAGAAAGCCTCCGTTCAGTCCTTCAGCTTTTCTGGCCTTCAGTCATCAGTTACTACGCCTTCCCGGCGAAAGCCGTTGCAAATATATTAACCTAAAACTTTTCAAATATGCATCATCCGCAAAGTGGAAAGTAGGAAAAGGCGCTGGTTGGTTTTATGTAATCCTCGACTCCGTCGCTCAACTCGGAAGCGATTTTGATCCGTCGGCATAATACAACTTACGCAAAGTGCAAGGATGGCAACGTTTTCAGACCACAAACTACCATACAACATATCAACAACTTTTATAGTATGTTTTTAAAACGACTTTCACCCCGATTATATTTTATGTCTAGAAACTGAAACGGATAACAAATCTACAAAATGTGGTAATCTCCACAACTATTTCAATGAGAAATATTTATAACACTTTTAGGTCCGCGAGACTACCAACCTCTAATAATCGGTTAATGTGTTCACTATACGAATTCTCAAATGTGACTAACTTTATAAACAAAAACGATCTACAAGGTAAACAACTGACAAAACAAAACAGAAACAAAGCCTCCTAGATTGCCGTGGCTCACTGCCTACTCGATAACTAACATCAAAGTCTCCTAGATTGTCGTGGCTTTTGTTAGCAGCAGTTGTTTAGTGTTTAGTGAAATAAATTAAGTATAATTTCTTTATTATTTACTTACTTCATTTAAATTCATCAAGTCTATATCAAGTTTAATATTAAAGTTTATTTTAGGTGTTGACTTTCATCAATTATTTATGAGTTATTGATACGATTTAACACACACGATTAAACCATGCTTTGAATATAAAGTCTGGCAAGTTTAACAATTATTCAAACGCGTGTTTTTGACGCGTTGCGATCAATCTTTAGGTGGTGCTTGCATACGCACTAATAGTTTTCGTCTGGGGTGGCACGTCAACAACCCTTTATACTTATAGATAGTTAAATCCTAACAAATGCGTATCTAAACCACAATAGCTTTAGCAACTCCCAAATAATTTAGACTGTTATTTCAAATTTTTGTTAATTAAAGTTTAATATTTTGTTATTACATATTTTAATGATATTTTTTAGTTTGCATATTTTATGAGAAATTAAATTCCTTTCATTATGTAATTTTGATTAAATATTCAAGTATAAAAATAAATATTAAAATGCAAGGCATGCTACGAACTTTACCCAGAGAACATGTACAATTTTTTAGTTGAATTCACGTAGAATTTTCCGTCTGCGCCTCGATAAAAGCCATTTATTTGCTTTATCTTGGCATATATTTCATTGAAAAGATGCGTTGCCGTTGAAAGAGTCGGTAATTCATGTCTTCCATCTCGGCCGCTTGGTTCAATTTCATTTCTTCTCATTCTGAACTCGTCTATTTCTATTGCTGTTGCTGCTGCAGCGTTCTATTTGTTAGTTCAAAATTTACCTGAAGAATGTACTTTTCTACTGAGCATGCAATCCTAGTTCGTTTGTATTTTATGTGCGTTCTGCACTACTCTACCGCGGCAGCACTTTCATAAGCTTTATTTTCACTTGCCTTGCTTTGGTCGCCACTACCAACTACCAATTCGAAGAAACACAACTTGCGGAAATATGACAAATGCTGTGGATTTGTTTTACGATCGTGCGCGGTAGGCGTACGAAACGCGGATTTACTACGGCTTTAAATCAAAACTTTATTGGTGAAAAACAACTATCATGTAGCATTTACGCCATTATCACCGGGGTGGAGCGCATGTGGCCGCCGGCACCTCAGTAACATTCTGGCGACGACCACGTGCGAACGTGTTGGTTTTGTAAGCTGGAAACTTCGCATCGTATTGGGGGAGGAACTCATTTCTCTGGAGTCCACGCGCCGGGTTCCAAATATCGCACAACATATTACATAATTAGAAATTACGTGTTCCCGTGCCGCTCGGAATAAATTTAACCCTCAATTACCGAAGGTACAATACAATGGCTCAGAGAGCACTTAATTTTCCTCCGGAAGATTTCGAATCGATCCAAGACGAAAACATCATCACAAATTCTGCAGCACGTTCCTTCAAGACAAAGTTTTCTCTTTTCTTATGCGATTTGACTTTGTCGTTGGAAATTTTGCACTTGTGCTTGACTGAAGTTGAGAATATATTTCTTGCGTAATGCCAAACGCCAAACTGTTGTCGCGTCTTGAACACACCGTTGGGAAATATTGCATTAAAAAGTTTGAATATGAAATTATTGTCTTTAAGCATAAGTAATTTTTAAGATCCATAAAGAGACGACGCGGTTTTCGCATTCATTTAAAAAGTTTGCGGTCGCTTCGAAAGATTGGCCGGGTGAAAACACCACCGGAAACTTTTTCGTTTACATCCCAAGCGTCCATTGCTAGATGCCCGCAGGAGGATCTTGTCTGGATTATATCTAGGTGGTGAATTTTATTTTTTATACGTTTTATAACCTAAAACGATTGATATTAATGTGTGCTTCTATATATAAACACCTACTTTTATCGAGGACATAAACAAACAAAACTTTCTCACAAAAATAATATTAAAAATATTATTTATAAGATTTATATGTTATCATATGTACTCTCAACCATAACTGTCAAGTATAATGATCAAATGAATTCAAATGAACTAAAAATATATTGAATAAAACCATATTCATAATATACTCAATAATAAATCATGCAGGAGTATTTTTTATACACTCCCAGAAGCAATATCCGGGAGAATCATCATTAATCATCACACAAATTTAATTTTGACGTTTTCGGAACAACTTTTCTGTGTTTATTCTACTACACTCCAACATATGTCACGCATTTTTCATTATTATTATTATTTTCCCCCCAAAAAATTAATTACTTTACGTGTATTTAATTTAATAAAAATAATAGTCATACATATTTTATAAAATCCAACAAAGCTGTAGAAACGTAATTAAAAGACGGTAGAATGAAGGGCAAGAGCACCGTTATGGACGCGTTACATAACGTTAGGGCACTTGTAATCATCTTCATGAATATTTCGAAGGCTGAGCACCCGCCGCCGCCGCGCTGACTGCAATAACGCCCCGGCTAACGCCTAATGCATAAACGGAATGCCTCCAAAGTGCGCCGCAGTCGAAGGACGTAGGCGAGGGCGCGATGGAACCGCTTATTATTCCATTTATTATAAATTGTAGGCGGCTTGATAGCGTAATCGTCAGTACAAATAAACCCAATAATCGGTTTATATCATGCTAAACTATCCTTATTCTTATCGTTGTTATTATAGTAATAAATCTGGTGATCTAAAAGAAATTACGTCAAAAGTAATTTGTAATTTTTAATTTTTGTGGTGGAGTATAAATCCTAATTCAGTTGGGTAAGTAGTTGAAAAGTTAAAGTTTTCAAGTTGGCTAGGTCAAGGTGTCAGCTAGTTATAAAGTGAATAAAGCAAAGGTTCTATTAGCACCACCAGCAAAGTTTCCTTTCGGGGATGACTCGAGAATGGCGAAAAGTGTTCTATTTTTATCCACACCGTGCCGCGCCAATATTACGAAGAGCTTCGGCTTATTTATTACATTATATCGGCCCGTTTTCCAAAACGCGACGGCGGCGGCTTCCTTTCACGCCAATTAACTACTATTTAATTATCGTTATTTAGCTAAATTTATGTAGACTTAGTCGGAAATTATACCTTTCTATTGTTACTGCATACAATACAATAATTCAGCAATAATTTTGATATTAATTAGGAATTGAAGCAAACAATCGTTAACTAGTGTGGGTATTTATTAATTTAAATTTAACCCAACTTAACCTAACATTTATCAATATTAATTTTTGTTGTGTACTGTCACGATTGTTAATTTAACTCAAAATCATTTTGTTTTTTGATTAAACTGCAAGTCTGTAACTAGGAATTGTTGATTCGGGGTAGAATCGATGACAGTATTGCATAATAACGTTGTACATGATTATGAAGATAGTTTAACCTATATGCTCGTGCGCGCGAACTCGATAAATGCGATGATGTACTAAAGGACGATGCGGGGATGTGTCGCAAGGAGTGTCAATTTTAATTAAATGCTAATGAAATTATATCACCCCATTTCATCTTTGCCTCTTTCATTTAACTCTATAAACAACATAAGAAACTTCTAATACTGCCATATTAATATTAAGTTTACAATCTTATCTTAAGTCAATTTGTATTTGTAACGAAGTTTACAATTTAGTTAGTTCTTCAATTAAATTATAATTAATTTCAACAATGCCCCCTGCAATGCAATGCTAGTTTCCAGTTCGAACCCGAGCGGAATAGTTACTATGTCCTGGCCTATTATTTCAGTGCAATTACAAAGCAAACAGCTTATCTAAATGCACAAGGAATCGAGAATTGGAGCTGGCAGTCAGTGTTGCAATGCAAGGACCTCATATCTGGCCATCATCAATGACAACAATCCCCACACAATGGTACACCTCTCCCAGTTTGACCGCGCCTCGACAACAGGATGTTATCACGCATTACAACAAGTTGTTATGAACGTGCGACCATCATTGTTTACATGATATGAACATGCGCATCTAATTACCGTCGAACACCATTTCAATGTCGAATAAAACTATTATTAATTTAATTATACTTTAATATTATGTTTAAATTCATGGTTTGTTAAAATACAATATCAAATTTTTAATATAAATAGATTGAATTGTAATTGGAAAGTTTGTTTTGATAAAAATAAAATAAATGTGTGCGCCATGCATGTGTAAGGCTAGTGGAGGCGCCGGGAGACGTGCGCAATTTAAACGGTTGTTAATTTCCTCTTTGCCGACACTTCAAAGCGAATTTACAATACCTGTCAACTGCAGGAGCGCATTTGCCACTCGTCCTAATAAGTCCACAAGTAGTCAAATGCGAAGGTCACGTCCGTCGGCGGCACGAAACATGCTCGCCGCCGGCTGCCCACGCGCCTTTTCCTACTGAAGTTTTCCAAAAAATCATATATCACCAAATACACGAATAAATTACCCACACAAATACACTCCATGCATTATAAATTCATAAAATCAACAAAAAGCTTACAACGTGACGAGGATGATACTTGCATGCACATGTCAAGAACATGCTTTTTAACAATTCACTACTTTGACATGTTAACTCTGACAGCAAATGTCTGAGGTTGAGAGACTCGTAAAGCGTTTGAGTTTGTGAAGAACGTTGGTACTTTCGCTAGACACGTTGTTATCTACACGTAAAATAATACTGCACCATTGTCTGGCACGAGTATATCATCATTAGTTTTTCGTCTAAGTCTAGCAAAGTACTCACAAATGTGCTCGATGCTCAAGAGTTACAAGAAGGTGTTGTATTTTTAGCTTGCAATGTTGCACGATGAAGAACAAAGCTTTTTGAACCCCAGTATAGAGCGTCTTTATTGTTGATTAATTATTTGGGCTTTGGGATGTCAAGTTTCAATTTAGATTCGCACCGCATTACAAATAGAATGCAATTTATTCAAAGATCTTTTACTTTTTTCTTGTACACGTAAAATAAGGAAATAGGGATCGAATCGATCAGTGAAATATTGTCGGTTCATCGCATTGTCGCAGTTAAAAGCTTTGTCATTTTGTTCTATTCAGAAGCATCTACAATAGGCTCAATGTCCAGAAAAAAATAAGAAGTTGCCACGCTAAAAGTCATCGACGTATATTACA
>JARJDS010033085.1:547327-559116 GCA_030264155.1 Atheta pasadenae | reverse complement strand
TTTTCTATCCACGGAGGGAGCAAGCCTTGGAGAGTTTGGTTCTGTACTTGACGCCACAGACAGGGAGTCGGATAATTTCCTCTTTGGTTTCAATCCGCGGTTTACTTGAGGAGGTGGCATAAGCTATATTTTACAAATAATATGGTTGTAGTAAATTACCGCATATATTGTATTATCATACAGTCACAGTACTTACTTGTGCGTCAAAAGCTGGGCTTGGTAAGTTAGAATATTGCGCAGTAGAAGAAGTTTGTGATAATGGTGACGCCGGCTCATCCCCAAGCTCGTCGCCGTATTTAAATATTTGAGATTGACTGGTACTAGGTTTCGGCGACGGATTATCGTAAGTAAATATTTGGCCGTCCATGTAGCTTGGCGCCGCATTGTTGTAGCAATGACGCCTTCCTAAACTATCTACATTATCCACATGCGATCTTGGAAAATCATATGTCTCATCGGTCAACAAGTTCTGCAAACACAAAAAATCAATACATCAACTCATATTTATATAAATCACCAATTATTACCGGTGTATTGTTTTCATCACATGTAGAATTAGATTTGCTATGATTTCCTGATTTGGTTCCTTTGTTACTTGATTGTATATTAAATTGTGAAGAGTTTTGGGAAGGATTGATATGTTGTGGTTTTGGCGGCCGAGGTGGCACCACAATGTTTAATTTTTTACTTGTATCAACCTCTGCTGAACTATTTGACGGGCGAATACTTCGGAAACCTATAAAACAAAAATTATATTTTAATTATTTTTGTATGATAAAGACATTGATTCAAGTCTAAATAAAAACTATACTTACTTTGTTCAGATTGACTTATATTGTGAGACCAGTCATCATCAGTAAAAACACTCTCAGAATCTGTTGGACTTTGTAGTGGTGATGCATTTGTCATAGGCATAGAATTGCAATATTCCACTTCCTTTTTATCCAAATCATTCAGCTTTATCCTCTGATTATTTAAAGAAATTGAAGCACAATTTAAATAAGTAGGTGATGAAAGCTCATAAGAATTATTCCCAATAGTATTATAATAAATAGTATGCACATTTTGGGTAGACATATTATAATCATCTATTGACTGATTTGGTAAAATTGGAGTCTTTCCAGTAATACATTCTGATATGGGTATATAAGGACTTGTGCTGACAGGTGAAACAGGTGGTGAATCAATTGAATGTGCAACTAAATTTCTATGTTGTTCATGATTTGTCTCCTCCTCATCACTGGTAGGCCTCATGTTGCACAATTTGCAAATATTATTAACCCACTGTATCATCTCATTTTCTGTTTCTGCAGCCAGGTAGTAAGTACGTGTTGGAGTCTTTATGTCAAATATAAAGTCAAACTTAAGTTTCTTATCTTCAAATTTAAGACCTTTGCTGAGTATCTCAACTTCATCCAACTCAATAATCCCTTTGAGTTTCTGATTGTTTCTATCAGTGAAGTAAGATAACTGATACTGAGCTGGAAGTTCTCCTTCATGAAGCACAAACCATCGTCTCCTCCAACGCTGCATAAAAACAACAAACAAATTAAAGCACACACACACACCTCTGTACTATATGATTAACAACTGCTGACTGACTCAACGTTTATAGCCAGAGCAAGAACACTCATTGTTTGGCAAACAATCAGTTATCTGTAGCTCTTGTTTTGTGTTGTTGTTTGAAAGTAATTTGTACACTTACCCCGCGCCATATGCGTTTCGCTGGAGGCGACTTCGTTAACCAACCGCTGTATATTTCTTGAATATTCTTTGACATCTTGAACTTTTAATTGAGCTTTGGTAATTAAAATCATACCTTCAGATAAAATACATGATGATGACTAATGTAAGAATGCAATTATGATTCTTTCTGTGATGTCATATAAACTAACACTGACTGACACAACTAACACTTACGCATATTTATGTGAAAAACATACAAATACGCTAGCGCCACCTATGTAGTACTGGTGACAGTTAAAGATCAACTTTGTTTAACTTTGTCCACCCCTGACTGCCTAATAACCCAACCGGAAACAAAACACATCCGATTTTCTTCTGAAATTTTAAAATTTTTTACAAATAAGTTGAAAATAAAGTAAAAAAATCATTGATTTATTCAATTTTTGCTAGATAGTTCCAGTTGATATCCTGCCTTCAAGATCAGATAATGGTGAATGTAATTCTGTACCAGACATTTTTTCGGAATACTTTTTCCTTATAAACATGTACATGTTAATCATAAAACCCCAAGACACGCCATAAATAACAATCGCTAACATTTTGAACTCCAAGTCCTGTTTACCAATTAAAACTTGTACTGTTATAACTGTTCCTAAAATAACCCGCATTCCAATAAAAACAAACAAAAAACAGCATTCAACAAGGGTAAAAAGGATTGTTTGCTGATAGCCCAATGTTCGCAAAAACCATCGCAACTGTAGTAGTGGATTTGTCATTTCCATAAGTCCTAAAGCACATGTCGCTTGATTGGCCAAAATATCCTTCAACAACATCCGCGTCATAGCAAAGCAACTGTAGATGTGATGTACTATCATCAAATTTGTTTCCGATTTGTAATACAAACACCACCCTAGGTCAAAACTGAAGTATCCAAGACTGGCAAACAGAACCGTAGATTGAACCAGAGAAGTGGGTTCATCACAATTATTAAACGCCCATCCATGCAGGAAGCACTGAGAACCTCCAAAGACTGCCATAAAAGTTCCATGACATAACGTGACTAATCGATTTGAAAACTCTGGTGATTGGTCTACGTATACTTTTCTTAGTGAATTGTAAAACATATACCAAAACACCATGGATGGAATGATTAATAACAAAATTAACATAGTTCTTCAACACAGAAAAACTCAAATTTTGACATAATTTAGACACATATCAAACTTACTGTGTGTCATAACAACAAGAAATCGCACTCGGTGTACAAAAATATTGAAGTAGGCTTTGTTTAAAATGGCATATTGTCATACCTTTTACAATTTGTAGCTGCTGCACAGTTTAGTCTCAAAATATTGTTTATCAGCATCAACATTTATATACTTTTGTAAGGTAAACTCCTTAGGAAACCTGTACAATTAAATATAGAGAATTAAAACAGCTTTCAGCATGCCCGTAATTAAACACACCGAATCAAAGATGAATGTTTCCGTTGGAATGAAGAGTTCGAGAATACCTACCAAGCCAATGGTGTCTCCACTGTCGCCTTCAACGGTGTTGAAAACCAAGCACCACTGCTACAAATGTTTCTTGATAAAGCGGTTCTGGATGGTTTCGCTCAACATGTACGACTTTATGGGTTTAATTGACATTTGTCCGGGCAACACCTTACATGCGGTCAAGCCATATGTTAGTTGTAAAAATTAATTGATTATGAGTAATAAAGTTTGAATCAAATAATTATAAAAATCAATGTAAACATTTTTGTATGACTGAAATAGTAGCGCAAATACATTTATTAAAAACTTAATTTTTCGCCATTTTCAGTAATAAAACAGTGCAAACGTTAAAATGAATCAACAGTTTTTATTAATACTGTCAATTCCATCTAAATTTGTTTGTCCAAACCTTAAAACTTGTCTTACATTTAAATTAATACGTGAAAATTCTAAATAATCCTGAAACTCTTGAAATTGTTGTTTATCAGTATATAATTTCAAATCACTATCAACATCCCCATCAACCACATAATCATTCCACACCTGTACTCCTGACTTAACAATTCTTGGTACAGCATGATAAGAAAGTCTTGATTCTTTGCTCATAACCACAACATCACCACTGTGAATAAAAACAGCAGATGGTTTTTCATCAATTGTAGGACCACCCAATAAAAATATTGCACTATTACCAAAACTAAATGAAAACAAGGGAGCTTCTAAAAACTCTTCTGAATGATCTGTATGCCCAGACAGTGTTGAATCCAAATGATAATAATTAACAATTGCAGCTTCAGCTTTAAAATTGAAATTTAAAGCTTTAGCAAAACTTTTACATAGTCTACTCAAATTATCAGGAAAGTTATTTTTTGATTGCTCACTGTATACTTTTGTATCCCAATTATGATGATACCCTAAAGTGGACCATCTTAATTTTTTTAAAATACTTTTATCTTCTTTTGCATAATCCCACCAATTACAACCAACAGGTAGTAGAGAATGTAGATCAATGTTTAATTTATTTGGTTTTTTTGAATACTCTTCTAAAGCTTGTCGAGTCCAATATCTTTGACCTATTGAAGTGAATGGATTTTTTAAATAAATAAAGCCTGGTCTATCAATAATTTCATATGCTTCCCACAAAGATATATCAACAAGATCAAAAGTTTTAAATGAGTTACTTGTATTCAAGTTTAAAGGTTTTACCTAAAATTAAGAAATTAAAATTTCAGATTCTAAATTTGTTACAATATATTATTCTTACTTTATTTAAAGTAGATGCACTGTTGTTAAAATCTAAGACATCCTCAAAACTTGGAGCTGGAATTTTAGATTTATAATATTTAAATGATTCTTTAAACATATTTCTGTATTTTAATAAATATAAAATTAATTTAAAAATATTTATTTACTTGGCAAGTTTTATAACCTGCAAGAAATCATATGTACTTTTATCATAGGCAACCCAATGAACTATTCTAAACTCTGCGCATGCTCTTCGTCACGTCACCCATTTTTTCAAACTAAAAAGTTTAGCAATGTTAAAGTAAACAAATTATTAGATTAGATAACGAATTACAACGTAAATAATTAATAAGTTGCTTCATTTTTAAACTGGAATTGTCATTAAACCATAATATTCCACTTATTTTCCAGTCATTTAATACTGATTTCTTCACAGTGTCACTCACAACCAGTCACAACTTTTCCTGCGTAACTAAAAGTGTTAATGCGCATGTCCGTTCATGTTGTGAAGTAAACGTCAAATATTCCTGCTACAAATGACACGTTATCTTTAAATAAAGTAAATAATCTGTATTTACCTGGATAACATTCATTGACAATAATGTAAAATGTCTTTACTAGAGGATGATAATATTAACTGGTAAATTACACAATATCAAGTAAAATATTATTTATTACAATTTCATTTACAGGGTGCAAGATTTGGAAAATGCCTTGCTGGAGGAATGTTCAGCCACTGACATATTTTGCATATGCAAAGGAAAACCATTGCCTGAAAGTTTGAGGTCTGAGGTTTGGCAGGTACTAGTATTTATCTCTATAGATAACAATGTCTTTATAGTATGAATCATATCATTGCAGATATGCCTTGATGTATCTGACAAAGGAAATCAAATAGAACAGTTCAATGAAATCTTTGATCTTCCAAATCAATCAGTTCTACATGAAGATTGCACAAATTTAGTTGCCACATTAGGCAATGATGAAAATGAAAAGCCTTCCATTACATCTGAGTTGGAAAGTATCTTGACATACTACTGCAAAAGTAGAAATTTAAGTTACAAAAGAGACAATGGGTGGCTTGAGTTATTGTTGCCTCTCATCACACTCAGAGAGAGCAGATCCACAATGTATAATTTATTTGAAGGAATTCGTGATACTTACATACCACAGGGTTCACAGAAAGATGGGAATGCATTCCATATTATGAGATTATTACTTCAGTATCATGATCCTGAGTTGTGTTCATTTTTGGACACAAAGAAAATAACACCTGAGCTTTATTGTTTGACCTGGTTTCAATCACTGTTTGCTGCCACTTGTAATTTAACAGCAACAATTACAATGTGGGATTATTATTTTCAACAGAGTGATCCTTTTTTTATTTTCTTTTTGTCATTAATTATGGTTATTAATGCCAGAGAGCAGATTATGTTAATGAAAGATGAGGGGAAAGAAAAACTTATTAATATTTTATCTGGAATGCCTAGTGGCTTGGAAGCTGAAGATGTAGCTGACTTTTGTTCATTGGCACAGTATTACTGTTTAAAAACGCCTAATAGTTTCAGAACTGAATTGATGCAGCCTTTGTATGGAGGTAGCAATGAAGGGGCACAGGCTGTTTCACAGGCTTTGTGTTTACCTGTGTCAGTTGATGAATTGGTTGGTAATGCTTTTAGTCGAGCTGTAGGTGGTGGACAAGATGGAGTTTGTTTCTTTTTGGTTGATTGTCGGCCTATTGAGCAGTACAACTCAGGTCATTTACCTACAGCTTTTCATTTGGATTGTAATTTAATGTTACAAGAGCCTAGTGCCTTTCAAACTGCAGTTCAAGGATTGTTAATGTCACAGAGGCAGGCTTTGGCTATTAATTCTAATGCTGGTTAGTTGCACAAACTTCATTGAATATTATTTTTATTTAAATAAATAAATTTATTTTTAGCTGGAGAACATTTGTGTTTTCTGGGTTCTGGACGTAATGAAGAAGATCAGTATACAAACATGGTTGTGGCTTCATTTTTACAAAAAAATACTAAATATGTGTCATTGTTAACTGGTGGTTTTACCGCGTTGCATGATGCGTTTGATTATGAACGTTGTTTGCAGGACCACAACGCTTATGAATGCATTGTTTGCTTACCACGTCTTGGTAAGAAACAACAAATAAATTTAATCGTTGAAAATTTAAAGTTAATCATTGTACCTTATCTGTTAAGATACAGGCATGTCCAAAGCATCTTCACAAAGTGGAAAACAATCCTCGGATATTTTCGGTAAAATCTCTGCAGCCATGAAATCGAAGTCCGCAGAAGTAAAGGGAATGTTATTTGAATACATAGTGAATCCGAATAATTCACCAGTCCAAGAAAGACATGTCTCCAGTAACGATAAACAGGGTAAACGTTACAGGAACGTTGCTCCTGTATTTAGTATCGATGATCACGATGATAGCATCACAACCGATCCGGTAAATTTAATTTAGATTTTATTTAAAATGATTCGACTATTAATGACAAATAATTGTTTCAGAGCTTAGAAGAAGATGATGATAAGGAATTGGTATCCATTCAATCCTGGGTAAAAGATCCTGACGTAATAGAACATTTCCCATGTCAAGAAGTTCAAGTAAGCGGGTTTATGTACAAAAGTCACCTGCTTGTTACTAATTCCCATCTGGTTGTTATCCGCGAAGTTTCGGATAAAAGTGACACCGGCGAAGTTATAGTGAAACGTCCATTATCAACGATTGTGAAAATTACTGCTAAAAAGCGCGTTCCGGATTTGATTACATTTAAATATGGAATTCCTGATGGTGATTCATTGTTAATATCAGACATGGACCGCTTCCTAATACCAAACGCAACGAAAGCAACTAAAACGGTCTCGGATCAAATCTTAAAAACCATGAAGTCGAAAGATTCTTAATTATTAGATTGACAAACGTATTAACTTAATGATTTATCCTTAGTTTAATCCATCAAATTGAATCTACTTAACAAGTTGGCCTATATAATTTTAGCAAATAGTTAAATATCTAACTAGCCTATTTAATCAAACTAATCCAATGGCTCTTCTGTGAGTAGAATCTGTCTTAGTAACCATTGCAAATATTAGTCAAATTGGTCACATAAAAACATAAGCCAGATGATGCTTAATCTTATGATAATAGAATGGTAGATGTTTAGCAGGAATTGCACTGGAGATTTAAATTATGGTGCTTATATTTAATTAATTGATGTATGAAAAAAGTTGAGATAATGTTGTAAATAAAAAAGGTTCTACCTATGTTACATATACATTTTTGACGTTTATTTAAGCTACAATATGAACCACATTCTATCCAAATGACTTATTAACATTTAATTTAGACATTATATCCAACAATGTGGCGTTTACCAATGCATTCACCTACATAGAACCAGCAGAGGACTTCCACTGTGACCAAGGTGTTAAGCCATCCTTCACGGACAGTCAATTGCTTCCACTTACCACTCCTAGCTGAACTCAGAAGGCGGCCTACAATAAATTAATTGTTAGATGGTATACTTGTGCTGTTTATATAGGGTTTTACCAATGCCAGCTCTGATTTCCGGAATGTCACCTGGAGATGGTGGGGTGAGTTCGACTTTAGCGTACCTCAAGAAGGTGGCAAACTTGGGGCGCGCATCAGCGAGCATTTCTAAAATTATTAAATCATAGATTCAAGCTAGACATTGTGGAAATTAGATAATATACTGGTAAAATCGTCGAGGTTAGTGTTACGTAATTTTATCATTTAAAAAACGGTAAATCTTAGATTATTGTATAGTTTAACATTTTACTACTTACTTGAAACAAGGGGACCCACTTTCGCTGCCATTGTGTGTTATTATGATGGCTTTTAGTTATGTAAAATATTTTTTACTTCTCGCGAAGATAGGATCGTGACAGCTAAATGTGGCCGCAAGTTGCTCCGGCTGCCTGTCGGTCGTTTACGACAATCAACGTGAATCAACGAGAGTTTTTCGATTTTGATGGCGGACTGACATTACAGAGACAAACTATCATCAAAGATGTCGCTTTTACTTTTATTCTTTGACGTGTAATTAGTAACAATTTGATAATTGTGTTCAATTGAGTTAAATTATATTATTATTATTGTTGTTGGTCGTCAAATAAACAATTCAATTTGAATGCGACCAATACGCCTTACTTTCCTGCTGCAAATTAAACAATAAACTCTCCAACAGATGTCGCGCAATGTCCTGATCAACATTATTCTTAAATAAAATCAATGTGATTGAAGCTGGATTGAAGTTCAAAACTTACAATTTTGTATCTCATTTAGATTTTACAATATAAAGCATCAAACCAAAAATCTAAACGTAAAATATGTTTAATATTTCAAATGTTTTATTAATATTTTTAACTAATATACTAATATATTTCTTTAAATAAATTAAATTAATTCACTAAAAATTTCAAATTATTATACAGCAAGAAAAGTTTCATTAATTTTGTTGATAAAACTTTATAAATGGGGCAAATTTAAAAATAAATATTCTAAAAATGTCATCCATTACAATTAGTAAAAACCACAAATCGCTATCTCAATTAGCTGTTATACAACATACTTGAATTGTATTTTATTTTATTTAAAGAAATGTTTTTAGATTTAACTTAAAATGACCAAGCTTCACCGAAATTTTTGGAATAATATCATAAATTATAATGTCACTTAATAAAAACTATAAGCGTTTACTTGGATTTGTTTTAAAATATGGGTATATATTATTTATCTTTTAATGGCCTTTTATGTATAAAATATTGACGTTTATTGTTTAACATTCCCTAAATGGGCCATTAAAAAGTAAAATATTGATGTATTATACTATAAATTATTGTTTATTATTCCAAATATTTATAAACAATTATTTTATTTTTAGTATAAAAGCTTAAACAATTCTCATTCCCAATATCTTTAATTATTCAAGTGTTTCCGAATAGCTAATAATAATTTAAAAAGCCTAAACATGAAAGTTTCTATTGTTGCTACAATTGCAGTATTCTTCTTGATTTCTCTTGGAAGTCAGTAAATTGTTCCCAATGTTATTTGTTTTATTTTATAGTTATTTTTTTTTTCAGCTCCAATTGAAGGAAGAAAATTAGATGCTTCACACCAAATGTCTTGTGATATTGTTACTCGTTTCTACACCAGATTAATCAATTGGAGATATTACCCTGGTATGTTTATAAATATTTAAATTTTTATTACTATGTGTTATTTACATATTTTATATTTATTTTAGCGTTATTGTGTCCTGTCTTCGATGAGGTTGACGACTTATGCAATTCCAAATTAGTAGATTATTGTCGCACCAAGAAAGGTCAAACTGTAGCATCCACCACATCTGCATCTGAGCTTGAAGCATCTACTACTACATCTGCTTCTGAATCTGACGATGAGCCTGAGACTGATGAATCAGATTAATTGAAACATATATTTTTAATTAGATATACTTCTGACTATAGATACATGGTTCAAATAAAAGCATTGAATTAAATTTACTACTTAATTATTAATTGATTGAAGGTGTGTTAAATAAAAACATTGGGCATATTATATTGTCTTTTTAGTATCTTGTATGATTACATTTTATTACCTCCTAATTAAATAGATTAACTTGAGTAAAACTCTTCACAAAATTTTGACACAAAACAAGTGTCATCCCTTAACTCCACTAGGTTCTAGCTTTGCATTTATCCTGGCTAGAATTATAAAACTTTATTTAAAATGCATGACATAGTGGTGAACAGTCTCCTTCATTTTACCATAAAAACATTCTCAGTTATAATAATTTGTTCAAGTGAATTTTGTCGTAGAGCTAAGGATTTTCTTCAAATTTTAACCATCTTTGTTATTTTGAACTCTCTAATTACCAAGACCACAGAGTATATATAGCACACTCCAGTTTGGCATGCGAAACGTGGCATTGAATCTGTAGAATCTGTAATTATTCCTTTCAGCATTACTGCTGTTTTAAACCCAATTGTCTCAATTTGTTTCTTTTAACAAAATATAAAGATATACTACAGTTTGAATAAAAAATATTGTATAAAAATAAAAGAAACATTCATTCCATAATAGAAACAAAATATTATTCTTATTCTTATTTATTTGCAATACTTTGAAATATTTATATTAAATAAAATAAAATATTAAATTTAAATTTAATTTCTATTATTGTTCCTTTTCTTATTACAGACCGTCAGTACAGTTGAAATCTAGCGATTATCTCGTATACTGTGTATATAGGTAAGGATACAAGAGATGTACGAAGCAAATTCGAAAGGATACCATATTTTGTTTTAAAATTTTACGAGTAGGAGAAAATTAACGAAATGCAATACAAATTCTTACTGAACTATTTATAATGTCTATTACTGAAAATTATAAGCGTTTACTTGAATTTGTTGATAATGTACATATTTTAATGGACTTAAAAAAAATTGACTTTTATTACTTAACATTCCCAAAAAAGATTACTAGTAAAATATTGCTGTAAATGGTTATCAGATAATGCATATAAATATTATACCTACATTATGTCATAAATTATTGTTTATTATTCTAAATATTTGAAAATAATTACTTTATTTTTAGTATAAAAGCTTTAACAAACCTAACACTCAATATCGTTCATTGTTTTAGTATTTGCGAATACCTAATAATTTAAAAACCCTAAATATGAAAGTATCTATCGTTGCTACAATTGCAGTATTCTGCTTGATTTCTGTTGGAAGTAAGTAAATTGTTCATCTTGTTATTGGTTTTATTTTCCAAGAATTATACATTTTTTTCTTCTTTCTTCTTTTATAGCTCCGATTGAAGGAAGAAGCTTAGACGCTGCAGAGCAAATATCTTGCGATATTGTTATTCGTCTATACACCGGATTGATTAATTGGAGATATTATCCTGGTATGTTTTATTGTTTTTAAAAAGTTTAAATATAATCAACATATTTTATTTTTATTTTAGGGAGATTGTGTTCTGCCTTTGTTGAGACTGACGACTTATGCAATTCCAACTTAGTTGAATTATGTCGCACCAAGAAAGGTGTCACAACTACATCTGTCCCTGAGCTTGAGCCTGATGTTGAACCAGAAGTTGAGCCTGAGGCTGAGTAAGCTGAATAATTGAAACAGATATTTGTAATTAAAAGAATGTATACTTCAGTCTATAGATTATAAAATAAAAGCATTGAATTAAAGTTACTACATTATTAATTTGCAAAATAAAATGCAGGTGTGGTAGTTAGTAGTAGGGCGCCAGTCGCTTGGGTATTTCTAAATCGACTGCCGGCACACTGTGGCACACGTACA